>JAVMSB010000245.1:0-49341 GCA_031761475.1 Penicillium pancosmium | reverse complement strand
CCCCCCCCACCATCCACCCACTCCAACTCTCTCTCCATTTCATCCTCTTATTCTCTGGGCTTAGGGGAATGCTGAGGGTATGAGATATCAGGGAGCCCTGACTTTGTTGTGCTCACGGCTCCTGGCACTCGACCTTTAAATCCCGCCAAACCCCCCGTTTACTCCGGAGGGAAGCTATCGATTTACTGAGGACCGACTTTGCTTAAAGACGACTCTCAAATACTCTCACTAGGCATCTTATACCTCAGTGAGATCGCCGTTATCGCCAGTCCCCTTCATTCCCGTTGTCTACGATCTTTGAACAGAACTCTTGCGACGCCCTGAACGCTCTCTACGATCGACCCGGATACCCTTTTCTACATCCATTTCTCATCCTATCACCATACAACATAGACGTCGTCGCCCTTCGAACTTGGAAATAAGCATCTCTCTCGGTTGCTCGCTGGTGTGGTGAACATGGCGGATTTGGGGGGTCAGCGTAACCGGAACTACCGGCCCTATGGCCCTGCCTCGAATACACAACGGGATGCCGCCTTCAACGATATATTTGGGGGCGTACCTCAGGGAGGGCGCTCGCAGACTATGAACTCGCAAACCCCACAATTTTCCCAGGGTCGTGCTCACACAATGTCGTCGCACACCGTGCAGCCCCAATTCCAGAGGATGCCACCGCCGCCAACACGACAGGTCCCGAATGGATACGGACCGCCGCCATCTGCACCGCCAAACGGGTATCCTCCCCCGCCGCCTTCCGGGCAATACCAAGCATACAATCCTGCAGCTGGGTCTGGGGCCGCGACAATGTCGTCGCAACCACCACAACAGCCGCGACCGTACCCGGGAGCGGGGGGACGTTTCGCTTATCCTCGACCCCAACGCTTGGATTCTAGACCAGGCCCGCCACCCCAATATGCGGATCCGCGGGACCTGGGTCGGCCGATGCCCCCTCCAGCCCTAAATTCAGATGCGACGAGATCTCGATCGATGGCGAAACTCAATGGACCATCCTACCCAGCCGTCCCTCCTCCCGCCCCACCTAGCAATTTCAACCACACCTCCGCGGCTGCCTCGCGTCGCGAGCCTTACTACTCTGGATCGAGTATGACTCAATTGGGCCGGACGGTTCCAGAAAGACATGGCAACGAGCGAGCCATGTCTATGACCACCTATGCGACGGAGCGAGAAAACCCTCACATCTCTTCTAGTGGAAGAGCGATCCCGTCTCGACGCCCACCATCGGGTGGTCATGATCCATTATCTGCGGCGGCTCCGCCCCCAGTCCCGGTCCCGGTCCCACAGCGCTTCGACTCCATGCCTGCCGATGTACCAACCGTCGCCGATAACTATGCCAAGCCTCGTCCGCCCAGTGATGCCTCAACTCGATCTCGCACGATGTCAATGGCGTCGACGATCATGCCGGACCGCACAATGAGCGTCCAGAGTGGAGCAACCCAGAGCTCCAATGGCCAAACAACCCTTGTTTCAAGCAATTCGCGTCGAAACAGGTTGCCTGTTGTTTATCCTGCTCTGCTCTCGCGTGTCGCCGACGTGTTTCGGGAGAAGGCCCCATTGGGCGAGCGACAAAAAAACGGCCTTTCGTACCAGAATGCTTTCTCCGGTACCGATGCCGTTGATCTGATTTCTCTCATCATCAGAACCAATGATCGAAACCTTGCTCTGCTTCTCGGCCGCGCATTGGATGCACAGAAGTTTTTCCATGACGTTACTTATGACCACCGCCTTCGAGATGCCCCCGGAGAAGTCTATCAATTCAAAGAGACCATGGGCGAGGACACTGTCAGCTCGGAAGTTAATGGAGTGTTCACTTTGTTGACTGAATGTTACTCCGCTACCTGCACACGCGACAGTCTATGCTACTCCATTGCTTGCCCCCGACGATTGGAACAGCAATCAAGACTGAACCTCAAGGTTCAGCCGGTTCTAGGAACGACTACCAAGGGCACCTTGCCCATTGATGACGACGATGACAATGATAACCAAAAGTTGTGGATCAATATGGTTCCGAAGGAAGTCTCCGACGCCATCGATGACAACGAGAAGAAGCGACAAGAGGTTATTTTTGAGATTATGTACACCGAACGCGACTTCGTCAAGGACTTGGAATACCTTCGAGATTTCTGGATGCGGCCCTTGCGTGCCGCGGGCCCCGGGACAACCTCACCCATTCCAGAGCATCGACGGGAGAAGTTCATTCGAACTGTTTTCGGTAACTGCTTGGAGGTGCTCAAGGTCAATGGCGGCCTCGCTGAAGCTCTGAATTCCCGCCAAAAGGAAAGCCACGTCGTCAAGTCTGTTGGTGATATCTTCCTCCAGCATGTGCCCAAATTCGATCCTTTTATTAAGTATGGTGCAAACCAACTCTACGGAAAGTACGAATTTGAAAAGGAAAAGTCATCGAACGTCGGCTTCTCCAAATTCGTCGATGACACAGAGCGTCTGAAGGAGTCCCGAAAATTGGAACTGAACGGTTATCTCACCAAGCCAACCACTCGATTGGCTCGATACCCCCTTCTTTTGGGATCGGTCTTGAAGTATACAGCCGACGACAGTCCCGACAAGGAAGACATTCCAAAGGCCATAACCTTGATCAAGAGTTTCCTGTCCCGTGTTAACGCCGAGAGTGGAAAGGCGGAGAACCACTTCAACTTGGTGCAACTCAATGGCTCGCTCAAATTCAACCCAGGAGACTACGTGGACTTGAAGCTTACTGAAGAGAACCGACAAATGTTGACCAAGATGGCATTTAAGAAAACCACCGCTGAAAGCTCAGAGGTAACGGCATATCTCTTTGACCATGCAGTCCTTCTTGTTCGGATAAAAATGGTGAACAAGCGTGAAGAATTCCGAGTGTATAAGAAACCCATACCGCTTGAGCTTCTGGTCATCCCACAGATGGACGAAGTCATCCCCAGGGTTGGAATTTCGAAAAGACCTTCCTCCAGCCTCTTGTCTAACAAAACTTCCCCGCTGCCTCCCCCCGCCAAGGATGGCCAGCTGCCAATCACCTTCCGTCACCTTGGTAAAGGTGGTTATGAGCAGACCGTTTACGCCACCTCCCCAACTCAAAGGAGAAAGTTTATTGAAATGGTCGAAGAACAGCAAAGGAAGCTTTGGGAGCGGAACAGCAACTTCTACAACAAGACAATTCTCAGCCAGAATTTCTTCTCTGCTGTTAATCGGGTGAATTGCTGTGTTCCAGTTGATGGCGGACGGAAGCTGGTTATTGGTACCGACAGTGGCATCTATATCTCTGATCGCTGGCCTAAAGACAAGGCAGCCAAGCCGAAGAAGGTCTTGGAGGCTAGCCAAGTTACGCAAATCGACACTCTGGAGGAATATCAGTTGCTGCTGGTTCTGGCAAACAAGACACTCTCATCCTATCCCATGGATGCTCTTGAGCTAGGAGACGACAACAAGAATGCCCTTGCCAAGCGCCCGAAGAAGATTCAAGGCCATGCCAATTTCTTCAAGGCAGGTATCGGTCTCGGACGTCATCTTGTCTGCTCAGTGAAGACTTCAGCTTTGTCCAGTACTATTAAGGTCTACGAGCCAATGGACAACTTGGCCAAGGGCAAGAAGAAGTCTGCTGTCAGTAAGATGTTCCAGAGTGGCCAGGATACTCTCAAGCCATTCAAGGAATATTATATCCCAGCCGAATCTTCTTCGATTCACTTCTTGCGATCTACCTTGTGTGTTGGCTGTGCTCGTGGTTTCGAGGTCGTCAGTCTTGAAACCACCGACACCCAGTCCCTCCTGGACCAGGCCGATACATCTCTTGATTTCGTTGCACGCAAGGAGAACGTCAAGCCCATCCATATCGAGCGTATGAACGGAGAGTTCCTCCTCAACTACAGCGACTTCTCCTTCTTCGTCAACCGCAATGGATGGCGCGCTCGTCCAGACTGGAGAATCTCGTGGGAGGGTAACCCGACGGCATTTGCGCTTTCATACCCTTATATTTTGGCATTCGAGCCCAACTTCGTTGAGATCCGCAATGTGGAAACGAGCGAACTGATTCATATCATGACGGGAAGAAATATTCGCATGCTACACTCTTCCACTCGCGAGGTATGTACCATATGGCTTCCCATCCTCACTCAACCATGTACTAACCCATTTTCTTGCAGATCATCTATGCCTATGAAGACGAATCAGGCGAGGACATAGTTGCTAGCTTGGACTTCTGGAGCAAACCCCAGAACCAAATCTAATCTCGCTGAGTAGCTGAGCATCCTCCGTCTCGCCGCTTCCTCTCAACCTACTCCCGCCGAGCTGCCAGCCCAGCCCAGCCCTGTACTAGCCCGGTCCAACAGCTTCGTCTCTCCCTCTCACCTCTCCAATCCCCTTCACATCTTACCGAAGTCCAAAAGAACATCTCTGTCTGGAAGACTCATTTTCCATTTTGTTTTTGTTTGTACAATGGAGCGCAAATACCACTTCTTGCGTGTCTGCTTTGTCCTATTTTCCTCCCTCCTACTGCGGTCTGCGTTACCCTTTTTGTTTCCATCGTTGCATTTTTTCATCTTCTTTTCTCTCCAGATTTCTTTTTGCCTTCTCTTAAAATTTTATTGATTTCTTTTTCCCTCCACATTGATTTTGCCTTCCCCCTCCTTTTTCCTCCGCATGGCCTGCGAATGTATTGACCATGTCTTGTTTATTTTTTTTTTCCTTCTAGCTTTTTCTTTTAAACATTTTTCTCTCTCTTTCTTTCCTGTACTGTTGAACTTTTTGAGGTATTCCATTACTTCCAATGCTATTGATGTGGAATGCTGTGCTTTGGACCGGTAGATCATCTGTGGTAGCTTGAAGATATCAAACACAATACATAATATGGATTTTGATTTCTAAAGTTGCAGTGGTGTCATGTTGGAGTGCATGCATGCATGCATCGTACTAGTAAAACTAGCATCTATTCCATGTATCTATAGGGGCAGGAGTGCCCACAGGCTTGCCACTACTAGTAGTAGCCAATACTCCTATTTCTCTATCACATGTGACCAATCGAGTCGTAAATTTTAGAGACTACTTACGGATACAGTATATGAACCTGTGCAATACAGAAAGCCAAAGAATAAAGCAAATCTACGAGTCCAGAACAGAGCGAGACCAAAATACTTTTTCTTCCTCATTGAACTATAGAACTTGAACTTGGTGGGAAGACCACGGGGAGGGGGAGGCGGGGGATAAGTTGGACATGGAGCCAAGAGCAACAAAAAGATACAAAAGAGAAGAAGAGGGAATCTTGGCTGCGCTGCGAGACTTTGGACAAGGTGACACGGGGACAAAATAACGAGATTTTCCCAGGACGGGTGGGGATTGATAGGATAGGGGGTGTGGGGGTAGGTGTAAGACAGTGTGCAGAATAATTAGTCCCCGGGCAAAGCGAACAAGGGAATGAGCAAGGAAGAAGGAATGGTGGGTGCTTGTCTCTGTCCCAACCCGACACCACATTGAAATGTGTAGCCTGGAAAGGTGGAGGATGTGGTGATTGTCCATGGCTTTGACCACTGAACGGCAGAGACAAGTGGGGGGAAATGGACCGCGAGGGCAAACAGCAAAATTATCACCGAGACATCTGTATGGTCTTTGTCTCTCCACTTGGAGAACGGAGAACATAAAGGAATGGCTGTGCCCATCGTCGAAGCCGGAGCGTTGCATTCTATGTTGGGAATTTGTCCATCTCTCCACAGAGACACCAGAAACAATGACAAGGAGAGCAAAAGAAGAAGCGAAAAAGAAAATAAAAAAAAGCTATTAACGTGAATAAACAGTCAATATTATCCCCATAAACAGAAACCAACTTCGTGCCACGAAGTCCATGATATTGGCACAAACGGCATCACATTGCGAACCGGCGCCCCGCTGAATGAGCCGCATTTTCGACAGGGTATATCTAAGCCTCTCCTCCAGTGGCCTCGCTGACATTGCCCTGGCTGGCCTCGCGAGCCATGCGAGCCTCGATCTCTCTGAGCTGGCTCTCGCGAGCCAGCAGCTCCTGCCGCTTCTCGGCAATCTCGCGCTGCACCTTGAGTTCGATCTCGCGCAGCTTCTCCTCCTCGCGGCGGAGTTGCTCCTCCTTGAGGCGGACGGACTGAGAGGCGAGGTCCTCGGGGTTCATGCTGGAGTCGCCACCACTGTTGGTATCTGTTAGCCCTGGTTCATATACTGATATGTGAGTGGGTACATACGGGGTAGCACCGTCCACGCTCTTGCTGAGCTTCTCGGTACGGTAGTTCTCGTAGAGGAAGTCGTGGGTGATCTCCTTGAGATCGGCGAGATGGCTGTGGAGCAGGGCGCTGCGAATAGCGAGGAAGTCGGAGTGTCGGGGGTTCTCAACCTCGACCACACCCCATGGGTACTGGCGAGCGCGCACTTTCTTGTTATCAATCTCAACGAAGTCCTCAGAGCCAACAATGGCAAAGGGCATCAGTCCACGGAGCTCAGCATTCTCCTCAACGGTATCCTCATCGTCCTCCTCAACATCGTATGGGAAGTTGTAGACGGGGATGCGGTAGTGCTCAATATCTTCCATGATCAACTTCTTGGACTCGGCCAATTCTGCGGGGGTGAGGGAGTCGGCCTTTCCAATGACGGGGATGACGTTGACACGCGGGGACAGGCGCTTCATAAGTTCAATATCGAGTTCACGGAGACCGTGACCGGTGGGTGTGATGAAATAAAGGAGTACGTGGACACGGTTGTCTCTGAAGCGGGGGTTACGCTTGATTCGGGACTCCTCAGCAAGGATATCATCGTATTGGCGCTCGAGGTAGCCGACAATCTCGCCGAAGCTGAAAAATGGAGCGTTAGTTAGGATGATAGGGTCAATCTCATCGGGCAGGGGGTAACCCGGTTCAGGGGACATGCCTGGCCTCATTGTCAATCTGGTCACCGAAACCGGGGGTATCAACGATAGTCAGGGAAATGCGGGTTCCCTCCTCATCCAGCTCAAGCTCTGTGATGCCGGGATGGTTAGCATTTGAATGATGGGTCGGCGCGGGGGGAAATTGAGTCGGTTTGACTTACCGACGGTGACGGGCTTGATGCGCACACCCTCCTCTTCGTGGGCGTGCTCTGGGTCATCAGCGTCCTTGCCCTCTAGCACTTGCTTTCCGCAGAGGGTGTTGACAAAAGTTGTGCGTCCTAAGTAGAGTTGACGGTCAGCGAACAATTCGGAGAGGACACTTTCGGGGGTAAAAGTGAGAGATTCGTACCGGTTCCGCTGGCACCGCAGACCATCACACAGAACTGAATACCCTTCTTGACATTCTTCTTGCGACGGATCTTCATCTGCCCACAATGGGGACATCAGTTAGCTTCTCGAACTTTTTTCATGGTTGAAGTATGGGGCAAGCATTCGGGAGGAAATAAAAGGGGAACATACCGCGTTGAGGGCCGACGACATGGTGGGCTGTGTGTAAAGACGAGAAACTCGTTGAGAGATTGAAAGGGAGGAGAATTCCAAAGCAAGGAACCAACGGAATGAAAAGGTGAAGGTGAAACTCTCCTGAGGATCTCGAATGGAGAGAGTAGGGGGGGTTGAGGAGGGCGGAGGAAAGACAGTTCCTCGTCGGTGTTTCCCCCTTTCCCTTTACGGGCCAATCACGGGACGTCCTGCTCCCCAGCTCTCCACGACCAGAAGTATTTCACTTTATGATCAATTGAATTTCGATATGGTATTCGTTTTACGAGGGTAGTCTTTGCATATAATAGAAAACAATAATTGAATTTAAGTAGGATAAATACTGCGTACCCCTTTTTATTCATCATTCTCTACCCCGAACTTCATCCAATGCTATGGAGATTGTTATCACTGGCATTTGTTGACTGGTCGTGCCTGCCTTTTGCTCTCAGGGGGCGTGGTGGGTCGCTCTTGCTTCGACTCGATGATTTATTATGTCAGCATTCTGCCTCCCGCATTACACCGCCTTGTTACCATACACCGCTTTCCTTGTTAAGAGAAAGAGAGGCGGTCAGGCGGTCCAAGCTCCCATCGTCCCCTCCTCCACCGTTGCTTATCGCCGATCCACGGGGAGAGCTTAGGATATCCCCATGACCACCTACCATATCGAAGGGTTTGCTCAACACCACTTCCACTCCCCACTCTTTCCAACTTTCATGCTCCTTTGATAGGAAGCAAGTGACTCTTTGTTGCCCTATCTGCAATACTTATACCTCCAAGGGCATTCCCACTTCCGATTAATCTCCCAGCGCGCATTGTACTCACGTCATGCGGCGCGATCATGAATACCCGCCAGGTTATCGATGAGTCCGTCGGACCCTACTCCCTGTCGGCGACTTTCAACAATGACAGCAGTTGCTTCTCAGTCGGCTTGGAAACGGGATTCTGCGGTATGCTATCCGCTGTTGGTTTCCAGTCTGTTTAAATTGGTGGGATAAATGAACTCGGGCTAAGACGTGCTTCTACTAGTGTTCAACTCAAATCCATGTGAACTCAAGGTTTCTAGAGGTAAACAAGCCTCCTTTCCCGTCTTGATACAACATCATATGCTCATAAAATCTTGGATTTGGCGCAATAGACTTCAATGCAGGCATCGGTCTCGCCGAAATGCTTGGCCAGTCCAACTACCTAGCCATCGTCGGTGGGGGACGAAACCCTAAATTTCCTCAAAATAAGGTATGTCCTTTGATATCTTAATACCATCCTGTCTAAGTCACTTTCAAAAGGGAATTCACACTGATCAATAAATCTCTTTCATAGCTGGTCATCTGGGACGATGCCAAGCAGAAAGCCGCCATCACTCTCGAATTCCAAACCTCCGTCTTGGGAATCGGTCTCTCCAAGTCCAGAATCGTCGTCGCGCTGTTGAACAGCATTCATGTCTTTGCTTTTGCAACTGAGCCGAAGAAACTCTCCTTCTACGAAACATGTGATAACCCGCTGGGTCTTGTTTGCCTGGGAGACAAGGTGCTAGCCTTCCCTGGAAAGTCCGCCGGACAAGTGCGCCTGGTCGAATTGAAGACTGGGAATATCAGCATCATCCCAGCACATAGCTCTCCCCTACGCGCGATGGCTCTCAGTCGGGATGGGGAGATGCTGGCTACGGCGAGCGAAGCAGTATGCACTCCGCATTTATTCTTTACGTTGTTTCTCACGCATGGTCAATGGAACTAACAGTCATTCAGGGAACTTTGATTCGCATATTCTCTACAGGAAACTGCACGAAATTGGAAGAACTGCGACGCGGTGTTGATCACGCAGTAATTTTCTCCGTCTCATTCTCCCCCTCCAACTCTTTACTCGCGGTCACATCCGACAAAGGCACCCTTCATGTTTTCGATATACGCCGCCCGCCTCACTCTGGACACAGCAGTCAATCCCCGGCCCCTGTACCTGAAGAAACCACGAGCCATAAATGGGGTTTACTAGGCAAATTCCCCATGCTCCCGCGCGTCTTTTCAGATACGTACTCTTTTGCCAGTGCGCACTTTGCGATGGATGGCGGGGCCTCTCAAGAGCAATCATCGGCCCGGCCTTCGCCATCAAGCGGTCGACCACGGAAAGGGGTCATTGGCTGGTTGGATGACAATACAATCCTGACAATTGGCTCTGGTCGAGAAGGGCGATGGGAAAAGTTTATTCTTCGTGTTGGCGATGACGGGGAGCGGACTTTCAACCGGGAGGGCTGGAAACGATACCTGGGTGGGTGAGGTCGAGCTGCCGTTATCTCGGCCCATTGGAGGCTCTTTGTTGTTTGTAGATAGATACCAGGCCTCCTGAGTTCCAAAACGGCATCCCAAATGTTCTGAATTCATGAAAACTGTACACATAGCCAATGGTTTATCGAATTCGTAGCGCGAGCTTAAACTTCGGTATATTGATTTATACGCGAGCTTTTCAGCGGCGACGGTCGTCTCTGTCCCGATCACTGCGATGTTTGCGAGATGGTGGTGAGCGAGATCTTCCTGGGGTGCGATCTCTGTCTCGTCTGGACTTGTCCCTGTCGTCCCTTTCCGTAGACCGGTGGCGCGGCCTTCTCTCGCGATCTCGGTCTGACGAACGATGGCGCCGGTGCCGCTCGGGGGTACGAGAGCGATGGCGACGGGAATGTCTGCTTGAACGCTCCCTGCTGTCATCGCGACGTCGAGAAGACCTCTTCTTCTCGCTCTGATACCTTTCAATGGCGAGCGCAACTTCTTCCTTCTTTTCTTCAATAAGGAATTCTTTCATCGGGTCTTCCTCGTCATGGTTTTGGATCAGATCCTGCAGTTCCTTCTCTTCCTTGAGCATTGGGCGCTGTTCTTCCTTTTCTTCTCCATGGGTTATCCGTTTCCTCCGACCGGACCGATCCTCGTCATCTTTCTTGTTCTCGTCGATCGCCGCATCGCCCATGAGCTTAGCGACATTGTCGCCTTCCTCATCGTCGTCGCGTTTCTTGTATCGTGTATGGTCGACTCGTAGCATGCGGCCCATGACGGTTGCTCCGCCCATGTTATCGACGGCCAGATCTGTGCTGCGCTGGTCTTCATATTTCAGGAAGGCGAATCCCCGACTTTTGCCCGTTTCCTTGTCGCGGACAAGATTGATGTTGACTGGTTCGCCGTATTGAGAGAAGATTGTTACGATGTCGCCCTCTGACAGGTCAAATGGCAGTCCGCCGATGTAGATATACGCGGTGTCTCGGTAGTCTGCGTGCCATGACGCTTCCGGAGGTCTAGACAAGATGCGCAGGCCGGGTTAGCTTTCGATATCGTGGGGGAGGATAGGAGAAGAAGCTGGTACATACACTGCATTTTCCAGCTCGAGCTTATTGAGCTTCTGTACCTCGCGAATGGAGTTCATGGTGGTGGTGTAGAGGAGAAACCGAGTCAGAGAAGAGAAAGAAAGTTGAAGTTGGGTGAGGTCGCGAAGGGTTCCACCCGGAGCATCTGCGGAACCGTAAAATCATCAATTGTTTACTCGACTCCGGAAACCCCTGCTCCTCACCCCATCCTCCGTGACGTCGTTTGGCCTGCGACCACTACTGGAACACTTTACTAGATTGATTGGGCCTTCTCGTCCCTTGTGCTTGTTGCTTTGTGCGAGCGAAGCTGTCCTCTCCCTCTCCCACCTCCATCCCGCTTTCTCCAGATTCCCCTGACCGCGCAGCGCGCGCCTGGACGACACTTCTTTCACCTACGCCCCCTCCGCCGCCACCACTCGGATTTGGTACTTTCTTGCTGCCTTGCGCCGTTCCTGTTCGACCTTCGCTCTACGCTGCTGGTGCTTGGGAAAGGGTACATGCCACCACCTTGACGCATGGTGGGACTAGAGCAGACAATGTCTTCCAGTCCGACTCGCGGATCTAAAGCACCTGGTGCCAACAGTCGGCCCACGAGTAAGGATGGCTCAAAGAAGAATATTTGGTCGTCGCTGCTAGACGGTGTCGCCAATGGAAAGCGCCTACCGGAGAAGAACCTGTTGATCCTAGGTTCGTGGTTGGCCCCTCTGGAATACTCCAGGATACACTACCAGCTCCCGCTTGATATTTGGAATGTCAATCAAAACTGAGATACTGACTGTTGAACTATAGGTGGCACTCCAGAAAGCCAGCGAGAGTTCCTGGAGACTTTCTCCGCAGATACCTCCGCAGACCCCAGCTTAGTGAACGACAAACGGAAGGGGAAGACCCCTCCCATCGCCAACCAGTTTGCTCTGGGATATACATATCGCGATGTTCTTGACGCCGACCGAGAAGACACACTGGCTCGCGTCTCGGCGTACCTTTTGGCTGAACCCTCCCCGTCATTCGCACCTCTTATCAAACCACTCTTGACTCCTCAATCCGTCCCCGAGACCTTGGTTGTTATCCTTTTGGACTGGTCGGACCCCTGGACCTGGGTCCGACGACTGAGAGAATGGGTTCGCCTTTTGCGCTCCGTGCTTGTCGATCTTGACGATGATACAAAGCTCGTGATGGAGGAAATTATGACCGAGTGGCGCGATCGCAAGAGAGGTATGGATGCTAGCTCCGCCGCAACGGGCGGCTTGTCAAATTCTGGTGGCCCGGTCACAATACCGCTGGGACCTGGCGAATGGGATGAAGGGCTGGGTATCCCAATGTGTGTCGTTTGCCAAGGAGTATGTGAACCCTATACGGAATCAAACCCCCCATCGGAGGTAGAATATGCTAACACGCAAGCTCCTAAAGGCCGACAAGATCGAAAAGCTGGAAAAAGACCACGGCTGGCACGAAGAGCAATTCGACTTCATCCTGCAATTTATGCGTACTCTTCTGCTGAAACGTGAGCTTCCCCGAGGCTATTTAGTATCAAATTTTCACCTCGACTCAATTCTAACCTTTCACAGATGGCGCATCGCTCATTTATACCACACCTTTCCTTGCCAACTCTCTCCAGAGCTTGATTCATTCCTCGCTTGGTATACACTCTCTTCTGAAACGACAGTCATTAAAACACAACGTGATCGACCGGGACAAGATTCTAGTACCAGCCAACTGGGACTCTTGGGGTAAGATCCGGATTATCCGCGAAGGATTTGATATGGAAGGTGCATCAACCGCCTGGTCCATCGAGATTCAAGATGCCCCCGAGCCACTTGACCAACCGGCAGCTCCGCAAGACGAGAACGCAGAAGCCGACGACGGCACGAGTGCGGTGACGGTCTTCGAGCAGACCATCCAAGACCCTAAGAGGGACACGACGATCGCCCACTCCAGCACCACCAACGGCACAAAGGTTGAAGTCGAGACTTCTGACACGCAAGGATTCCTTACGAAGCAGGTCGAGGTTCTCGAACAGCTCAAGGCAGACGATGAGAAAGACCGCTCAACTCAGGAAACCCCCCAATTGGAGATGTCTCCTATGGATGATCAGGGCAAGGTCAACGAGCATATCGGTCCGGTCCAGTTCAATATGGGCGGTATCCAGGTAGATGCGGATGACATGCTGAAAAAGCTTCGCGTAAGTACATGCCATGCCATGCTATCCACTCCATCACAATCATATATAAAAAACCCCCTTTCTGACATAACCTATCATGACTGCAGGACCGTGAAGCCAACCGGACTCAAAGGAAGGAAGGTTCTCCTGCAACCCCAGGCGACGAGAAAGCACACAACCAAGCACTGGCAAACTTCTTCGCGGGTCTCGTCAAGAAACCCAGCAGCAGTCCCCGCGGCAGCCCATCTGCTTGATTTACCAATATTCTTCTTCTTTCGTTTCCTTCTCGTTTCCCTCTCTCTCTCTCTCCCTCTCCCTTTCCATACACTGCTTCCACTGCTTGGGCTGTATTTTACTATTTTCATGAGCGTACATATTGTGGAGGGGGGGCGGTCTTATAATGGACCTGGCTTCTGATATAGGACGTGGATTGAATGTGCAGGGCTGTGCATAGTTGTTTTCCTCCCCCGGGGATTCCGTGGACCTTTGCGGCGGGGTGCTAGATAATGATACCAATATGAGTCGTTTTCCTCAATGTTTGTTTCATCCCGAGCTCGGGTTGATGTGACACGAAGATATTTTTTCTCTAGAAAATGGTGGATGTAGTATGTGCTTACTTTCCAAGGTTGATACTTCAACAGCACTTGTGTATATAAGGCTTGTCTGCAAAGCCGGCTTTGACGTGTCGCTTAGGAACAGGCTCTTCCAAAGCCGTACTCAGCCACCGTCTTCTACGTAAGTTGAAAGGCAATAGTGTTCGCATTCGCATTCGCATTGGTTTTGAGATCTCAACAGGGTCACATGACAATCATCGAGTCCTCTACATGATTTCCCCTAATTACCTTCGAGTCAGATACTAACACACCGTCTTCGCATGGAAGACCCCTATCGTCGACACCGCATCACTCGAGACTCGAGAGCACGCTATCCCGAGGCCCGAAAGGTGGCTAACCTTCCATTAGTTGAAGGCATTATTCGGAACGAGTATGAATATATCCGTTCCAAGATTGTAGGTGCCATGGGACGACCCTTATTCCCAATCCAGCCTCTGTGACCCACAATAACTATGCTGCACTGGCAGGTCAAAATAAGCCTTCCGCAGTTTGCCCAATATGACCAGGTGGATCTTATCTGCCTGTTTCCACCACTCAAAGCCCCATATCCTTTTTCCAATTCCATCCTAGTAGCCATGCGAACCACCCGGTACTTTTCGGGTGGCTGGGGCTCAGCAACGAATCCCTGTGGCCGAATGTGGTATTCAAAGGCCAGGCATCGCTTTGAAATCAATGCCAGGATTCTCATTATCGCGGACAAACTCGGATATCTCCATCTTCCTTACTCCCGATAGTTGGTCGTGTTGAGTAGAGCACATCAATCAACTCCCTAAATTTTGTATGAATGACAATCAGCCAAGGTATCAATAATCCGCTCTGCGACACCACATTATTCACTCGAGTCGTTTTCTAGAGGTACGTGAATGCTGGACTTTCGCTCTTCGATGCTACAGTCGCAAGCCCGACCATGAATTCTTCTGAGGTAGGCAAATCCAAAGATAACAAGAAGGTTCGTTATATTTTGCCGAAGACTGGAATATGGTTTTTGACCACGTCAAAATCTCAATCCAAATGCCCAGGTGCGAATGCGAATGCGAGTAATGCCTCTCGGCTTAGGTTGGGCCGGGTTTCGAAAGAGCGTGGCAGTGTACGTGAGGGATATACTTAGTAGTGGTCATGACCCTAGGAGTCAGTTGACGTAATATACTATCCACTGGCATGGAAAATACAATAAGCGCTGTTTAGATCTATAACCATACTAGGTAACCACTACTTTCCGTATAAAAATATAGCACCACCCCCCTTCTGTCAACTTGTAGACTCCTCTTGTCTTTGAAATACTGCATACATACTAGCTACGCTATTTGTCTCAACACCATTATTCTTACCATCATACCGACGCAGATACACCAAGCAGCAACACCAAACCTAAATAACCTTGGAAATATGACAAGAGACAACAACAATAAATATAGATTGCAGGTGACGGCAGGGCCTGAATATGATCCAGCATGTCATACTATTATTCCTGTCAATCAGCAAGAGACCGTGACTTTTGAGAACGACCGGGCTTTCGTAAGCCTCTGTGTCAGGGTTCAGAATTATAGAGGTAAGACTATTATATTTTACTTACTGCACTCCTACGATGGAATACGCCAAAAGAGTCATGACTAAGTTTATCATCCATCAACTGCATAGGTTACCCCGAAGGCTCTCCTAGCACAAACGCCTATTTTTCCTATCCTCTTCACAAAAACCAAAAATACTCCATTGCCTTTTCCTTCCAACCCAAGAAGGCCATTTCAGGCGATAGCCTAATCTTCGGCAATGATTTTGACAATCCAATCCGAGACCGATTGCCTCCCGGTCTTAACACCGCTCTACGCATCGTAAGATGGATAATTGACCCAGGTGTTTACGGTGACGCATATGCAGATAGGCCATATCTATATGGTCCTGCACTTTCTAGTTTGAATTGCCTACGAATATGCGGAAAACCAGGTGCGTTTAAAATCGTATATCATGAGAGAACAGAAATAGGAATTTTTAGAGCGAAAACTAAGGACTACCAAATAGGATCAAAAAACTGGCGAAAGGAGCTACACACTGAATTGATCGAGGAAGGTGGTGAGGCCGAAGGAGAAGTGTCCAGACGGGAAATGAATATTCCAGATCAGGCAGTTCTGAGGAGAAAACATTTTCTCCTCAGGGAAAATCGCCAGGATTTCTGGTTCGAACCTGGCATCGTTTATAAAGCAGACTTTGGAAACGGGTATATTGACTTCGAAAGTATGCCTTTCTCCATGAACTTCTCAAATCATTGCATTTTTAACGAAAAAAATCAGATTTCTCTCTAAACCTCCCAGGTTTCACCATACCAGTCATACAATACGTTAATGACAAAACCCACAAGCTGAGATATGTATTGAAGGATAGGGACAGTGGAGAAGTTATCTTCGCACTCGTTTTCAACCTGATCTTTGAAGGGTAAAGGGGGTAACGGACCTGGTTGTTACCTTGGTATCTTCTTGCCTGGTTGCTTTGAACGCATATCATCCATCTCAATACCTACCTGTCCTTTGTTAATACTAGTACCTCCTACTCTTCTTCTTCCTTCTACCTAAGCTTATCTCTTTTGTTGCGTGATACTACACGTTTCCTGATAATCGTATCTTGATCTTCGTCGTAACCGAGCTCTTCACAAGCGGGAAGGCGAGGATGAAAAGGGCAGAAAAATGGCTATATAAAAAAAGCTGCATTGGAACCTCATTTATACTAATCATACAGAAAACATCGAATTGACTGCATGCGAAACTTGGAAGCATTCTATGAAATGGCCACTGATTGCTCAAAGCAGACTAATCACTAGAGCATCGACATACCCTCCATCACGAATGAATCACCAGTTCTCCCACACAGAATCAGGAATGACCTTACGCATAATCGCCCAGTGCTCCAGCGCACCACGGTCCTGATATTTATACAGTCTTCCAACCTCATCATCAAGAAGAATCGATTTTCCATCCTTGGGAATAGTAGAGAACAGAGCAGGGCTCATCTCGTGCGTCGGAACAAGGTAGCTCTCGCGCGAGCGGCTGCGCAGGAAATCCGCGGGTACGGCGTCGCGGAATTCGACAGGGGTTTTGGAACTCTTCTTGCAGAAGAGGACCATGTTGGTGAAGTCGGGGTTTTCGCTATCACGTTCGGCTGGGTGCTCGCGGAAGATGCGGCAGGAGGGGAAGGCAGCAAGGATAGTGCGGACAACGAGGCCGGTTGGGTAGAGGTTGAGATCGCCGGCGTAGTTCTTGAGTATGTGTTAGCTATTTTCACTTTTTTGAATATGGTGATGATCAGCCTTACGATAGCAATAGCGCCGTCCTCCTTGAGGAGGGACTTGAGGTTCTCCAAGAACTGGATGGTGAAGAGTTCCGCGGGCTCGGCACCGCCGGTGAAGACGTCGTGAACAATGTAGTCATACTGGGGGTGAGGAATCGACTTTTGCTGGCGCGCGACAAACTTGGTTGCATCCTCGATGGCAACATTGTGCTTATCTTGGAGGTTGAAGTATTTGGTGGCGAACTTGTGGACGACAGGGTCAAGTTCCACGATAGTAGTATCGATACCATGCTTCATCAAAGCAGCTGGGGTGGTACCAATTCCAAGACCACTATTTTGAAGATGGTTAGCCTGTCAATTTTCTGCACGCTGTCCACAGTGTTCTTACATAACAAGTGCTTTGCTGTTAGTATCTACACGAGGGGTACCGTGGTCAGGCTCAACTAGACGAACGGCCTCGAGCATGGCAAAGACGGCATAGATAGGGTCCTCGACTTCGGGTTTGTATCCAGGGACAGACTTAGTCCATTGACCTCCAAGGAGACTGTGGTCGCAACGCATGACACGGAAGCCATCGTTCTGGTTCTCCAGGACGGAGATGTATCCAGTGTATGATTCTTGGCGCTCGAGGAGCTTATATCCTTCGTGGCGGATGGCATTGTTAACACCGCTGATGCCACCCAGGTGAACATCCGAAGATAATGAGAAAAGAACCGACGGGATCGCCAGAAGAAGCATCTTGGACGGGATAACAGCTGCGTAAAGAGCTGCAATAATAAATTGCAGGCCAGCACGAGTAAATAGAACCGTGAAACCAATTGCAGAGGACAGGATAGCCTTAGCGATATGCTCGCTGGCGGAGTAGATGGCGTAGGTGGCCAACAGAGGCACATGCTCGACCACCAGATCTCCCTGGGCTTCAAGGTGTAGAGCATATTGGATTTGCTTGCCGGCAATGGCCACAGTCAACGTAACCATCGGCAGGTAACCAAAAAGCTCAGTGATGACTGGGCCGGCTGGATTTCCCAGCTTGGAGCTCTGCTGCATCAGGAAGTACTGCAGGGTTGGGGTCCAGAAGGCCAGCACAGGAAGCATGTATGCAGCGACACGGCCGAATCTCTTCATAATGTGATCCTTGAGGAACCATCCTGCAATACCAAAGACTCCGACGGCATAGCTGTGGAAGATGTGCGACGGCAGAGCGCCATAGACGGGCGACAGCACCAACAGCATCACCGGCGAGTAGAAGGCAGCCAGGAACAGCAATGCCACACCGGAGCCCAGCCGGGGCAGGTCGGCTTGTTGAATGAATTGTTCGATAGACATGATTTCCAAGCTATCGATCGGAGCTTGCCACTATCAACGGCGAGTGACCAGTTTCCAGGTAGCTCAAGGGTGCATCTGCGAGATGTTGTGTCAGCAAGACTCCACCTCAAGACAGCGAGGGGAAGGATTTCCAATTTCAATCTTTCAGTTACTTGAAACCACAGATGACTTACACGTTCAGACTGACAGCATCTCTCAAACACAAGCCAGAAAAAAAAAGAAATCGCGGAGTGGCAGAAACGACGTCCTTTTGCCGCCGTCTTCCGCGTTCCCAACTCTCCTCCTTTCCCCACAACCTCTCAACATCGTGCGACTCAACCTGAAACAAAGGAGGCGAAGATGCCACATTTCCCTATGGACACCGGATTCGAGTCCAGCGCGGGCGCAGGCGCAGGCACAGATACAGACGTCCTCGATGAGAAACAACGCTCCGTCCAGATCAAGAACCGTCGCAAGCGGTATCTGGACCAGCACCCCGAGTACTTCTCGGCGGAGCTCGAGCTAGCCGGTCCGCTCGCTCTTTGAATACGTGATACAGCGGAGACGAAGAATATAAACCAAGCTAACTACTGAGAAACTTCCATCCACTCTAGACCCATTACTATACGACCGCCTCATCCGCCGATTCCAAACACCACAAGAAAGAGAAGCGCAGGGCCGCGCGAAGGGATTCTCAGGCGTCTTAGAGGCAGATCTATTGCGCTCAGAGGCTAAGGTCGATGCGCTGGCGCACCCGGATCCTAACGCGTTGCTAAGCTACACTCGTGGTCCGGATGGAGAGATTCTGGCCGAGGACCGCGATGATATCCCCGCCAGCAGGGAGGAAGGGGAGAAGTCTTGGCAGTGGGAGATGGGGTTGCGTTTTATGAGAGGCGATGATCCGGACTTTGATTACAAGGCTGTGGACGAGAATGAGGAATACGATGATCTGTCCGAGGAGCTGGACAAATACTTCGAGGATGAGGAGCCAGAGTGGGTGGTTGACGATACTCGTGGTGAGGATGCTAGACAGAAGCTTCAGGGCGAGACGGGCGTTCAAGATTTTTGAGCCGAGTGAGGATATACTCGTGGGAATCCACAACAATATTCCGCCATCACACTTGCTCGAGCGGTTACCCGTGATACCCGTCCGAAGACCCGAGAGAGCACCCGGGTGATATTCTGTCTAGCATCCGCTAGGATGCATATCCAAACCCGCTGGGCTCCAAGTCATGGGTCTAGACAGCTATGAGAGCTTGTATCGACAGGCTACTTGGTTTGGCCGCGTTGCCATGCACCACTTCTGTTCTTCAAGACACCCGGTTCCGCATTCTGCGTCTTTCACCATTCATTTCGTGACATTGGATAAGACCCCGAAAACGAAGTCTTTCCTATCTGCGATCGATTGCAACCTCTGCTCCCTTCCTAAAGAGTCAAATCAGCTAAGGTTGTTCCGCTTCTTGATCACAAGAGCTTTGACGATTTTCGACACCAGCATCTCCGTGCAAAAAGCACTCATGGTCATACTTCCTGAGACTCTACAAATTTGGAAAAATGCCTGATAGTTACACCTGCATATATTTGGGTTGCCATCGTTTGATGATTCTATGCTATGCAGTATGTTTGATATTTGATAATTTATTATATCAAGGGAAATATCTCAAACACCAGCAATCAGCTTGATCGCCTGTTCCTTGAGTTTGTACTTCTGAATCTTTCCACTTGCCGTCTTCGGGAACGTTTCCGTCGGGCTCAGAAAGAATACGTATTTAGGAACTGTAGAGCAAATTGAATATCAGTAATGTTCGAAACTACGTTCAGAAGAGAGTACATACCAAGATGATTGCTCAAATGTTCACGCACCCATTGCTGTATCTCCTCGGCAGTAACCATCTTAGAGCCTTGATCTCGGGCGGATATGAAGCTGGCGACAACCTCGCCATATCGCTCATCAGGTACACCGACAACGGAGACATCAATAACTCCAGGGTGGGCCAAGAGACAATTCTCGATTTCAAGGGGATGTATGTTCTCTCCGCCTCGGATAATCAAATCCTTGATGCGGCCAGTTATAGAAACATATCCATCTTCCGAGATAGATGCTTCGTCTCCAGTCTATTGCAGGGGACGTTAAACCTCGCGCGATTTTTAGAATGCAAGAACAACTTACATGCATCCACATCTTCCCAGTAGCATCTGCAATCATAACCTCTGCGGTCTTTACAGGGTCGCCCCAATACTCCTTCATGAGAAGGTAGCCGCTAACTGCTAGCTCCCCACGGGCTCCAATTGGAAGGGTTTGTGTTTTGTCTACCGGGTCCACGATTTTAGCCTCGACATGAGGCATCAATCTTCCAACGGTACTGATTCTCTTTAATATAGGATCGTCGGTGGCCGTCATTGCAGAGACAGGACTTGTTTCTGTCATTCCATAACAGATTGTCAGTTCGGTCAAGTTCAATACCTTATGAAGCTTTTTCATCAGTTCTGCGGGAATACTGCTTCCAGCCGCGATTCCAGTTCGCAATTGCTGAAACCCATCCCCGGAAACTTCACCCGAGGCAATGAGTCCAAGCTCCTCGAGGAACATCGTGGGCACCCCATAAAGTGCCGTACATTTTTCTTCTTGCACTGCTTGCAATGCGGCACGAGCATTGAACGACTCGCTTGGGAATACAATGGAAGATCCGTGAGTTGCTGTCGCCATATAACCCAAGATAGAACCAAAGCAATGAAACATTGGTGGAGGGCAGCAAACAATGTCGTTGGGAGTAAGTAGCATACGATCGCCAATTTGGGAACCATTATTTAAAATAGAGTGGTGACTGAGGCAAGCTGCCTTTGGCATTGCGGTCGTTCCGGATGTAAATTGAATGTTCACAATATCTTGCGGGGAGAGGTCTTGCCCCGGCAATGGTCGGCAATCTCCAGGTAATTGGGACATGACGGAGGAAAAGGGCGTAAGGCTTTTATATGACGATATATCTACTCGGCCGGAGGAGTTGTTGACCAAAATAATTCTCTCGAGAGAAGGTATGAGTGCGGACTGTAGTTTCGAGCTGAAAAGGTCTTCGACCATAAGCTCGAGAAGTTTGACGTTACTGCGAGGGTCTTTGCGAGGTAGGTTCGATTCGGCGCTGATGATCAGGTGGCTCGCCTCAAGGTGGCTCAAGGCAGAGACGACTTGCGTGGCATTAAAGGACGGGTTGAGTGGCACCTACAACCGTGTTAGGAGAGAAAAGGGCCATGGCGAGTGATCTTCGGAGTATTTTACCAGAATGGCGCCCAGCTTGAACAGCGCATATGTTGCCTGCGTTCCATGAGCTTCTCCTTTCATTCAACTCTGCAGTTTCTGGCCACATACAACGGCATATTCCATAGAGTTCCCTAGCATCACACCTACTCTTTCGCCCCTCCTCACACCCACCGATTCTAACCCCCGAGCAAATGCATTGCTTCTGGCGTCAAGGGAGGCATACGTGACACGATCGTTCTGGTGCTTCGAAACGACGCTTGAAGAGACAGTTAGTCTGGCTGACCATGATATCAATTTTTTTTATTGGGGCAAGAATGCTGACGCTGTTCGATCTCCATATTCGGCCACTATTTTCGCGAAGTGGTCGCCAACGGTCGACTCAATCAAGGGCGGCTAGGAAGGAACGGCGGTATCAGAGGAACGGGGATCTTCCATCTCATTTGGTGAGAAATTGGGCGGGACCTTCAGCAGAGAGACTCACATCCAATGGGCCACGCACATAGCTCTCGGTCAGCAGAGTTCGTCGATGCAAGTGAACGGACTGCAGCTGTCGCGCAAAGCGGAGACCTCCGAATATTCCTCTTGAAACACGCATACTAGTAGCGTTCCAGGTTCCGATGGTATAAGCAACTGCAGATTCATAACATGGCCGAAAAAAAGTATAATGGGGAGTTCTCGAGATTTGAAAATTGGGCAGGTGGAAGGGTTCCAGAGAGAAGGTTACGAGTAGTTCGGTGGGTGCCTCGAAGGAAGCTTCCCCGCACGAGTTGGAAATTGCGGGGTTGGCAAGTTGACAAGTCCGAGGCTTTTTGGTTCTTGCGCCGTGTCACGTTCAACTTCTCTTGGACTATGTTTTTCTACAGTACTACTAGGTCTTGATATGAGCTTGCAGTTGCAGCTGATGAATTGTCTTATTTATCGTTTGTATATCGAAATCAATTACTAAGAACATTCCCACCTCTAGGATTAGATACGCATCCCACTCCACCACACTTGCACACTCGCCCTTCCCAATATTGCGGACCGTAAGTAATATTTACCTGATCAAACACGCAAATCTTTTCATGCGTGATAATTCCGAGGAAAGCTTGGTCTCCCACCACAGCCGGAACGGGTCTTGCGTTATACTGGTCGCAATGATGGTTGGAATATCGAGTCCAACTACCCAGGCGCGTGGGGTCTACCACAAGTTTATTGGGGTAGTCGTAGGATAAATTGCCGTCCTTATCTCGTATCTGGACTGTCCATAGCATACTCCATATATCACCTTTTCCAGGAATTTCCGGGCGTAACACCCCATTAAACTCACCCAGACACATCCCCTTTGGGAAGTTAATCAATGCCCGGGTTCCTACCCCCCTGCCAGCATACTCTCGGAGTTCAATGAAGTCTGCTGGAACAAACATGGGTTCGCACTTGCAGGTGTTTTCTCGACAGAGAAAACACTCTCTAAAGTTATCATTGCGTTTGCTTGCAACTGCAGTCTCATGGGGGAAGGAAGGATGAAGGAAATTTCCATGCATATTGGGTTGGAGCTCACCGTCTTCTGTCCATGGGAATACTGGCTGGCGGAGACCACCATCCTCAGTCTGTACTATATGATGCGGGTGCCCTGTTGCTAGGTTAATGTCAGGTGTCAATGCCTCTTGAAGTCCAGGCCACGGATCTCCCGCGTAAGGAAGAAGGGGACCACGCCAATCCAAGTCGCGACTACGAGCAAAGGTCTCGATGCTGCGTTTCTCCCGACAGATAAATTCAAGAATTACATCCCATTCCGTACTATCCACGACGCTCTGTATTGCAGCCCGGAATGCTTTCGAGTGTGCACAAATGGCAAATATCTTCCATCCAAGACGTTCAAGAGCGATATACATTCTGCCTGTACGGTTCTGTTGATTAAGGGTGAGTTGTTGTCCGACCTGTGCAAAAGCTTCTGTAATAAAATTGGACGTGCAAGCATTCATATCATGGTACATTGTCCAGTCAATTTTCTCGGGCTTACCTTGAACAATCTTGGGGAAATAGCACGCATCTCTGAGGTCATAGAAGATTGCGCTCATGACCTCGAGAGAAAGCGTGCGTGCCGGCGTTCGCAAAACTGTAACCATGATGTTTTCTGGTGTTGATGAATGAGCCTATATGTGGGTTTATCGTCTGTGAGATGCTCGTCGTGAACACAGCTGTTGTACCTTGAAGTACTAGTAAGAAGTAGTACTGTAATTAGGGAACTTAGCCATTCCAAAGTTTATATAGTGCAAGTTTTCTCCCTCGGGAAAAATGAGGCTCACAATACATACTACACTAGTACTAGTACTAGACTCGGACAATGGATGAAGACTGCAAAACAATCATTGATGCTATCTTTGGGGCTTTGTTGATGCCAACCATTGTTCAGGACTCGACGAAACGGGTATATCATGGTATCCGACAAAGGAAGCTCACCAAATAATAAAGAGAACAAAGAGTAGTCGAAATGCATTGTCCGGTATCAACAAAGCGCCTATAATATTGATCAATCAAGCAACTGACTTTCTAATTGGGCAGGATTGAACACAGGACACCAGGATGACCCAGGACTACCTATGTATCTCATGGTATAGTGGTGAAAAGCTCCATGAAGGCCTATGGGCCCCCCTTTAGAGGCTTTCAGTTTCGTGCCAAGGTTGAGGACTCGGAATGGGACAACGTGCACCGTGACATGGGCTATAGATCAAAGATTAGTATATATAGGGCGCTTCATGGCCAGGTGATGGAGGCGAGAGTGTTGAAACGGGACAAAGCAGTTACTTAAACTAGCCGTGAAGCACCGATAGCGACAGCTCAGAACTCTTAATCTCTTTGATTCCACAGGAAAGAATTATAAAAAAGAAGGGATCAAATGATGTGTGGATACGAGCGTCCGCATGAAAGCCGCGGAGATCTTGACCAAAGAGGAAGCGGTGGGGCTTGGCGTCATGTGGTGGGGAAACAAGCTTGCGGATGCGACAACTTGCTCCCCACGCGCTTTGTTTCCCGGACCTTCGCTTCGGACCGGGCATGTTCGACTTTTAATCGCCTTCTTGAACTCGGCACAGACGCCCAAATCCTCGCCAACATGGCCTCCGACCCGCCGGAAGACGCCATTGCCAACTTCGTCAGCTTTACGAGCACCACCCGCGAGCAAGCTATCAACTTCTTGAAGGTGAAAGATGCCCGAGTATTCCGCTAGGAGTCCAAAGGTTAACATTTTCGATATGACAGGCCAACAACCTCGACTCTCAAAAGGCCATCAATGCCTATTTCGAAGACCCGACGGGTCCCCATCCACAGGTGATAACTCGGAGCGCACGAGGACTAGGCTGTTGACTGGACGCTGATTAGCCTTTTCTATGGCAGAATACCGGCTTCTACAATGACAACAATAGTCCTGGTACATCTCTTTGTCTTTATACTCGGCTCTTCATGGAACTAAAGACCCTCTCCAGGTTTCGGATACGGCCAGCAAGACCATGGTCCCCGAGTGCCGGCTACGGCTCCTCCCACTCGTCCCTCATCTCGAACGAACATGATCGATGCCTCGCAACCTCCGGATTATGAAAATGCCACAACACAATCCTCGCAGGGCAATACTGGTTAGGAGACCTCTTTTAGAAGTCATCACACGAACCATGCTGATAGGCTCGTTATGTAGGCAATGCAGGCTCGGACCAGAAGATGAGCTTGGCTCAGCGCGAAGAACGAGAACTACAACAAGCGGTGGCGATGTCCCTTAACCAGGGAATGTCAAAACAGGAGACGGGAGTTACAACGAGCAAAGAAGCGCACTTTGGTAAAGCGACGCGCGACGAATATGATACAAATGCATGGGCGATGACGTTATTCAATACGACCTCCGAAGAAGTCGTCTTGAGCCCCGACCCCGAGGACCGCAAGAGAATAGCGGGCGAACCGGCCTTCATACGTCCCTCTAACAACAACCTATACCTTGGAGGATTCCTCACCATCCTCCATGAGATCCCACTTGCACGAGAGGCACTCATGCTTCGGAATAAGGTTCTCTTTGACTATGGACAGGAATCGCAGGAGTGGTGGAACGGCCAGCCAATCAATTTGCCTAAGATTGTAACCATCAACGAGGGCGACAATGCGGACAATGACTGGGATGATATTATTTATGAAACCCAGCGACTGATGGCCTTTCTGGATTCTACAAATCGGTCGTTCGGCAGCAGTGATGCCCTTGCCAGTCTTAGACATCTTCACGACTACTCTTCTGATTCAGAAGAGGCCGTCACGAGGTTTTTGGAAACCTGGCATCGCGCAGCACTCCGAGCGGAACCTGACAATCCATTGTCAATGATCTTTCAGTCCAAGGCTTATAAGCGAACACCTTTTGATGATCCAGCAGATGAGGATGATCCCATCTCACGAGAGCTTTTTATCTTCGAACCTCAGGTCGAGCAGGATCACGGCCAAACTCTTTACGATGTTTTGGATACTGCGATCTGGAGCGATAGACCTGGAGAGATTATGGACGACGTTTGGCTTGAACATCTGGGCGAGCTTCTCATTATGAAATTGGACTCATACGAGAATGCCAAGTCAGTGGATGTCAAGGCTCCGGCCGTATTTTATCCCGACCGCTACATGAGCAGCTGTCGAGAGCTTGCGCTAGATTTCCGTACTAAACGACGCGCGGTTATGGAGGAGATACAAGAGCTAGAGAAGCTAATGACTCAATTTACGGCTCCACGAACCGCCGTGGGCACGCTCACAGTGAAGGAGATACTCGAGAAAGCCGCGCAGGCAGTGCCTGTGGTTCTCTCGGAGAATTCAGCCCAGAGTGACGACTCGATGACCCCCGAAGCGAAGGCCGAAAAGGCATCGCGAATCACGCTTGACTTGCAAGAAATTGCCCAAAAGGTCGAGGCAAAATTAAAAGGTATCTCCCCACATGCATAGAAACCGAGCTATAGTGGCTGACATCTGCAGACCTGGAATCCAAGAAACAGAAAGCATTGGAGACTATGCGCGCGTATTCCAAAACACTCACTGAACCCAGCGACTCTCCCAGCGAGCCACCTACACACAAATATACTCTCCGTGGCGTCTGTACTGAGCCACATGTCACTTACGTCCTGAGAAGTGATCGACCAAGCGATCCCAATGATCTGATGGAGTTAGATACCCAGAGTGACGCCCAAGATCAGTGGTGGCGGATCAGCTATTCCGCGGAGGATGGGAAGACCCGCCAGGCCGAGAAAAGAGATGCCCAGGGCAACCAGTCGGCCTCCCAACATGGCGATGTCATTGGCTATACGGCACGCAAAGTGCGAGAGATTGAAGTTCTCCACGCTGCACGCGAAGAATGGAGAACGGTACTGCTGGTATATGCAAGTGAGAA
Source organism: Penicillium pancosmium (assembly GCA_031761475.1). NCBI lineage: Eukaryota > Fungi > Ascomycota > Eurotiomycetes > Eurotiales > Aspergillaceae > Penicillium > Penicillium pancosmium. The sequence continues at coordinate 22,583 of JAVMSB010000245.1, read as the reverse complement.
TGCTATGAATGCGAAGGTTGAACCAGCACCAAGGCAACTTCAGGTGAGTTCATGGTGCTCCTGACGGGTGTGTGTTTGTGTGTCACGGACTAATCTAACCACAAAATAGGGCTTCGTGAGGAAAGACAACGAGGCATTCGCCACGGAATGCGAAGAAAGCACTGCCAATGCCCAGGATGCGCAGATGACTGATTCTTCGGGGAAGAACAATAGCACAAGTACCCAGTACGCTTCGTCGCAAGAGCGAGAGAAAGAGCAAAACAAAGACCAACCCATCAACGTCTTTGACTACGAAGTTTCCGATTTCGACAGTGAACGTGGATCGGGAAAGGAGAAGAAGATGCAGGAGAAGGAGATGCAGGAAAAGCCGCGGGCCAGTCTTCTTGGAAACAGCGCCAACGCGAGCAATCAAGCGAAGGTCTCTCAGGCGCTGGACGATGACTCGGAGTGGAAAGTGGACGAAGACGAGGAGATGGTCGACCACGTGGAAACCGCGAAATCTTAAATAGCGGCTGTATGAGTGATGAATCAATGAACACTAGATCTAAGCGGCCAGCTCAAATGTGATCCGCGAGAAATTAGAGAGACGGACAATGGTGCCTAGAGTGATTGTAGCTACTAGTAGTTACACTGCTGTGTCGTCCCGACTCCCCACACCCACCTCCACCGCCCAAGTCGCCGGACATCAACAAATCCACCCGCAACAGCTTAAAGCTCAAAGCTCAAGCTCCAATCCCATCACTTGCCCCTCACAAGCCAAAATGACAGTCGAAAGCGACACCGTGGCCGGCGCCACAATCGAACTCCTGGAAGCACGCCTCCGCCGACTCTCCTATCTCGTAACCGGCAGCTCAGACTGGATAGGAGTCCCCAACACACCCTCAAAACCAACTACACACGACGAAACAGTGTCCCGTCGCCTCGCCCAACTGGAAAAAGAGCTAGAGAAACTAAGCAAATCCGTGCCCGCCGTCCGGGACATCATCCAACTCCGTTTGTGGCCCCATACCTCTTCCCCTCCCTCCGCACTATCACCGCAATCCTTACCCCAACCCCAAGCGCGCGCTCAATCACTTCGCAAACTCCCACAAGCCAAACAAAAAACTAACACCAACCCAACAGACGACCAAAACAAACCCCTCTTCCACCCAGACCTCCCAACAACAGAAACAATCCCAGAAGGTCTAACCCCACAAACCCTAACCTCAATCATCCTCTCCTACGCCAGCGCCTTCCCCGAAACCTCCTCACGCCTTACATCGCTAAACGACCTCCCGATCCCGGACGCGCAGAGCTCAGCCGCTCTAATCGAGCTCCAGCCTGCTCTTGACCGCGCCGCAGCCAAACAGGCCGAGCAGGCGGCGGCTATTTCGGAATTGAGGGTTCGTACGGCGCGGGTGTTGCAGCGGTGGTATGAGGTTGGGCTTGTTGGGAGTGGGGAGGCTTGGGCTGAGTGGGAGGGAAGGCTTGAGGGGGTTGAGAGGGAGGTGCGAAGGAGGGAGGTTTTTAAGGAGAGGAGGGAGAATGAGATTTGATTTTGGTCTTGGGATAGAGTATTGGCGTGCCGGGGTGGGAGGGGAGGGTAGTGTAGGTGTTGAGGGAGGTGCGTGGGGTATTTGTTTATAGTACGATACTCGGAGGAGATCCTGGGTTCCTGTGTGTTTACTTTTATGATATCCTCTTCGTCGGCGTTGAATTGAATTGGTAGCAATGTTGCGGTGACCAGACGTCAAGGTATTGAGTACTTGCCGCGCCCAGGTGGGCACTACTACGAACTATGCAGCAGTAGTAGTAGCTGCTAGTTTTAAATGAACTTGAACCTGAGTTTGGTCTCATGGGTTTACCATCATGATAGTTTACCATTATCACTCACCTATAGAGGGACTAAGGCAACCCAATCGACCGGGATTGCAGAACTCGACCACCAGCGATCAGTCACATTCCGACAGCTGCAATGAGATCATCAGACCCGATCAGATCAGATCAGATCAGATGCGCATTCCATTGAGGTCAGTCGGAATGCTGGAGAGTATACCCCAGATTCCTGATGACAGGCGACCGGGCAGTCCGAAGCGAGCGGATTGAGTTTGGCGAGGCATTGGCAGTACGCCGGGCGGTATTTGAGTATAAAGTTGGTGGACATAAGAAGTTGACCCTAAGTGCAAAGTAGAATTGAGATTGACTTAATACCAGTAGCCTGAGGCTTCCAGACGAATCCACCGCAGTCCCAGGGACGGAGTATAATGCACCGCATCATCCAGGGTCTAGAACGAAGCGAAAATAGGAAAGAAAAAAGTACGATCCGATCGAGGTGGGGCGTGGAGATGAGACTCTAGGCGAGACCCAGACCCTTCAGATGATGAGTATTAAGTATGGAGTATGGAGTACACCCTCGGTAAGATTCTGCACTGTTGGGGTATTAGGATACTAGTACTTTTTTATGAATTCACTGGCCGTGGTCATGGCTAGTGGCAGATGTTAGAAATAGGGGTCAGCCTAAGGCTAGACTGCATTGAAGGGTTACGCAAGCCCGGCAGAAGACGGCTCTAACTTGAAGTTGAAGGTTGTGCCTCTGTTGTGGTACAAAGTAGGGAGTCTTGCCGGGGTTCTTAGTACTAGAAATCTAGTAGTCAATATCTTCTCCAGAATAACTTGAAGTCTAGACTCCGTACTCATATTATATGCCAATATGCCATACTGTGCATCATATCATCGGAGACAAGTGTTGATGCGAGCCCGCGTCAGCCAAGCGGAGCCCGTGACTAAGCCGGATATTTATAGCACTGCCTACGTGGATTCACTGGCTTTGTTATTATGTAGCCCGGGAGTGATGCACAAAGAAGAGATAGATAGGAATGATAGAAGTGACATTCGAATAACCTAGAGTATCCATATCATTCTACTGTACCAGAATACTCGCACACAACCGTTGAAACCCGTGGTGGAGAGGGTTCATTTCCCGAATTCCACTTTGGTCTCGATTCCAGGGGGCGTCTGTGTGTTTGGGGGCCCACAGTCAGTGGGTTGTAACCAGTGTTTGTGGTTTGTGGTTGCGCCTGTTCTTCTCTCCTCCCTCTCACCCTCTCTCAATCCGACTTCCTCCACCTTTTTTCCCTCGTTCAACCCTATTCATTCCTTTCTCCAGCCTGGTGCTGTTGTCTTCGCCCTTACGGCCCCCAGATTCTACTCTCGTTTTTGTCCCCTTCCACTTCCCTCCCCCCAAGGCCACCTTGCCCACATCCAAAACACCAACCACCACTACCATCCAATACAACACCCCTTGACCGAACGGAACCCACGTCTTTGTCTCAAAAAAAAAAGGTACGAACCACTGGAAACGCCGGCGCCTAACCTTCTTTTCCCTCCCCTTTCGTTTTCAAGTTCTTTGCTCTTTCGCGCCCTGCTCTCTATCCTTGCCCTTCCATTCGTTTGCGATCGAGTCCCTCAACCGTGTCCCTCGTTTTCGACCCCACGCGACCGTGCCTCGAATTATCCCACTGACAAGGCGCAGTCTTCGCTCCAAGGTCTTCAATTTTCATCCCCAGCCGACTCGAGTCCGACACTTGGTCCTGATTGTCAACGGCGACCTCCTTTATACGCCGTACACACTCGACTCGACTCCGCTTGCCCTCCCTTTGACATCTCGTTTCGGGTGAACCTGCATACTCCCTCCTTTTCACAATCCGAGTCTCAACGACAATTCCCCCACAATGCCCAACTTCCGCCCCAGCAACATCCTGGGCGACCCCTTTGCGCTGGCCACGCTTTCCATCTCCATCCTGGCCTGGCTCATCGCCTTCATTTCATCCATCATCGCCGACATTCAAACCGACTACCCGAACCTGGATTGGTGGGCGATTGCCTACATGTTCTGTATCAACATTGGTCTGATCTTCACCTTCGGTACCGACACTGGCAATCTCTACGGCGTCGCGATTGTGGGATACCTGGGTGCCGCTCTCGTCCTGACCTCCATCAGCGCCAACAACACCGTCTACGGCTCGCAGGGCGCTGAACAGGCCGCCGGTGCTGGTTTCATTCTGCTGTCCATGGTCATCATCATCTGGATCTTCTACTTCGGTTCCACCCCTCAGGCTTCGCACCGTGGCTTCATCGACTCCTTCGCCCTGAACAAGGAACAGCCCGGCTCGTACCGCGGCAGCCGCCCCATGTCCAGCGCGTTCGGTGCTCGCCCAGAGACCATGGCTACCAGCAACACCCCGCAGATGTACACCTCCGCCCAGCTGAGCGGCTTCGAGACCTCTTCTCCCGTTTCCGGATACCCCGGCGGACCCCCCGGTGCCGAGCGCAATTCCGCCCAGCCTCCGAGTCGCTTCGGTGGCAGCAGCCCTGCCCCTGCACCCACGCCCGGCCCGGCCCCTGCGGTCAACCCTGATGGCAGTGAAGTCCCCCAACCAACCGAGTACCCGTACCGTGCGAAGGCCATCTACTCGTACGATGCGAACCCCGAAGATGCCAACGAGATCAGCTTCACCAAGCACGAGATTCTCGAAGTATCCGATGTCAGCGGTCGATGGTGGCAAGCTCGAAAATCGAGCGGAGAGACCGGCATTGCACCCTCGAATTATCTGATCCTCTTGTGAGATCGATAAGTTTCGTGTGTTTTGTGTTAATGCCCTTTCATTCCCTGTCTCTCTCTCTTTTTTTGATTTTTGTCTGCCTTTTGAAGCTTGCTATATGCAAAACATTGTACCCCTTTGATACCCTTCGGATACTTCTCTCGACGTGTGTGTACTTTTGGATTTCCACCCCTTCCCCTAACGTGATGTCTTGATGGCCTCCTCTCATTATCTTCGACGCAACTATTTCATTCTTCTCCATCTTATTTCCCTCTATCTCTTTCATTTCATTTCTTTTCCTTTGGAACGATGTCTCATTTTGATTTGGCTTGGTATTAGTCCTTTGGCGGGAGTTCCCCCGCTTTGCCTCGTGCGTTATGGTTAGGTGCTTTTGATCGTCATGTCTGGGAACATGGATCTGCTGGCCCTCGGCGAGAGTCTGTCGATTGTTTGACCTGACCTCGACCTTGGCGAAGCCGATGCCCTGCCCTTTCCTCCTTTCTTTGCATGAAAAGTTTCGGCGGCCAGGAAACGCATGAGTTGTGTCCTGGTCCCGCTGTATAAGAATTGAATGGCGAATGTAATCGATACCTCTGTCAACTTTTAAACTGTATGATATACTCGTAGACAATATACTCGTAGTAGGGCACTGAGGTTTGGCTACCAGCTCCTAGTACCGATGATATCTGGTCGTCACGCAATCAGCGATCCTTCCACATAGGGCATCTCCATCCAGGCGGGGTTACTTACGCCTCTTAGCCCTCACTGACAGTCTAGACTCTCCCAAGCTGTCTTTACCGGCGAAAGATTCATTCTTCAAGTGACTCTCGCTCTCACCTACCAAGCTTGATTTACCCTCCCACATCTCCAAGCTTGACCCATCTTGACCACAACAATAACAAGCATTCCATGCCGTCCCACGTGCACGGACAATGACGATCGAGCACGTTGTACGGAGTACATCGTGAGTAGTTATGTACCTCCACAAACCATCAATTCTCCGAGCCCCCACTTCCTCAATCAGTCAATCCTATCAACCCCATAAACCGGCTCCGTAGCCGTCTTGAGAACAAAGAACATCATGATCAACACGACTGTGACTGAGAACGACGAATACCCTAGGAAAGACCTCCATCCCCATCCACGACTCCCATGAATGTTAAGCATTGTTCTCAAACTCATCTTTCTCCGTATTTTAACCTGTCTGGTACTAGCTCCCTTCTCTGGCGCAGGGCCCCGCAGCACCGCAAAAAGAGCCTTCAATTCTCGTACAGTTTGCTTAGGCGGGGCGATTGTGAGCTTGGACTTGTACATGGACTAGAATAGTACTGTAAGATAGTCCGACGAAGAACGAAGCGTATGAATATCGACCATATAGAGGCAGATATAGTATGCATATTACTAGACCCCCATCTTATAGTATATCCTCAATCTGATTCTTAAGGACATATACTAGTATACCTTAGATAAGGGGGCTTGGGTGGAGCAACCCACGAGTGGAAGAGCAGGTCCTCCCCCTCCCCAAAATCGTAGTAACCGGCTTCTTAGCCGGACTTGCTGATCGGGGTCTGTCCGTTGCGCTAGTTCGTTCAAGTTCGCTGTTCAAAAAGTCACCGCTCCTCTCTTTCAAAATTGTTATCTTCTTCTCGTTGGATCTTATGTCTTCGTCGTAGGTCGATTTCTCTGGAAGCTCAACGCCAGCGCTAGGAACTGGTTCGATCATCGCTTTCTCGGCGAGGAAGGAAGGAAGAAAGAAATCTTTTTGTAAAGAAGGACAGAAGAAAAGAAAACCCCTGATACGCATACCCATACTCAGACCGAGCCGATAATCCAAACAATATGTCAGACGGCAATGTGACAGTCGCATCCAATGTGCTCGGCACCATTGGCACGGTGCTCTGGTGCATCCAGCTAATTCCACAGATTTGGTATAACTGGCGGCGGAAGAATACAGATGGGTTTCCGGCTACAATGATGTTTCTCTGGGCACTTTGTACGTACTACTAATCCTTTCGGGGAACTTGGATGGGCTTAGTGGTCCGGCTGACTCTAATGTATTAGGCTCTATTCCGATGGGAGCATATCTTATTTTGCAGGTATGTCTTGTCCCCATGGGCCAGACCAGCATTCAGGCGTTACCAGTGCTTGCTAGATGTGCATTTGAAATTCAATGGCTCATTTTCATTTCCTTTCTACTTGCTAGCAAGTCAATATCCCACTACAGATCCAACCGCAGATGTTCGGATTTTTCGCGCTGGTCAGCTGGGCCCAGGTTCTGTACTATAGTCAGTGAGTTTTGGACGGTTTGCGAATATCAAAGAATTTCTGCTAAGGAAGCTGTTACCTTGTGATGGAAATAGCGGTTATAGCTGGTTGAAAGCTACGTTCGTTTGTGTGGCTATGGTTTTGTTATTTGGTGGGCTGGAGGCTCTTCTTATTCTTACATTGAGGGTTAGTTGATATGTGCCAGTGGATATTCTGCGACTGTGAGAGGATGGATGTGCTAACTGTGTTTTCTTACCTGCATGCAGATACCATATGACAAAGGAATTACCTGGCCGGATTTGGTGGTTGGGGTTGTTGCTGCTATTCTTCTTAGTGCTGGGTTATTGCCGCCTTATTTTGAATTGTGGAAGAGGGATGGCCGGGTGATTGGGTTTAGTAAGTGTTGTTCAAATTCTGCATCGAGTCATACCTAGGTATTGGTGGTGACTTGGACTCTGCGAGTATGAGCGAGGGCTGATAACTTGAATATAGACTGGGTTTTTCTCTCCATCGATACTTTCGGTGGTCTATTCTCCTTGTTCGCACTAGGTATGTCCAACAAGCAGTAATGGGATATATGCCAGTATACTAGTCCGCCTCTAACAATATCTAGCTGCCCAAGGAACATTCGATATTTTAGGGGGTATCATGTACATATTAGTGTGAGTATTAGTATTGAGTGGATCTTGTCAGTGCTCAAGAGGGATTTCTCCGCCACTAACACTGGGATTTCTCTAGGGTTGTCCTAGAAGCGGGGATCTATTTGAGCCATATCATCTGGCGCATTCGGTATCGCAAGCTGCGGAAAGAGGCCAGGGAAACTGGGAAGAGTATTGACGACTTGTTGGAATTGCGAAGACGGGATACCGAGGAAAGCAGGGATCTAGAGGCAGGGGTTCTCGATCAAGATCAAGAATCAAAACCGCCAGGGGCAGAAACAAAGAGAGAGGTAGAGCTAGGGACAGGGACAGGCGAAAAACGGTGATGTTAGTTTCAGCCTAAAGATACCTTAAATACTTATGCTCTAGATGAACCATGGATACCTCAGTATCAGTCCATGAATATAGCATTACCCCTCCACAAGCATCGCACAGCTCCAAGACTAGTACTATTCCACTTTTACTAGTAGTGCAGTGCAGTTTCAAGTTGGGCGGGAGATCAGCAGCTGCCAGTGCTTTGCTACCTTAGGTTCACTTCTCTGCAGTGTGACTTTGGTTCCACGCGTTCCCCTCTCCGCTCTTCTCTCTCTCCTATCCTAAGTTCAAGTTCAATTTCTTCACCATCTTCTTCCTGACCTTTTCCCTACTCTCCTCCTATGAACCACGGTACTCGGTGTTGAAACAAGCTGGAGCTACCTGGGGAAGCTAGGCCCAACACACCAACCCCGTTTGGGCTAACTTGAACAAGCATCAACAGTGTCAACAGTGCCCGCTCCTCCCCCTTGGTACCCAGTTTCCTCCTCCTCCTCCTCCACCTCAACTATGCCTTATCTCTGAGCTTCCCCCGCAATCAATATGCCGGAGAGACGTCTATCGCGTCTACTCAAGGCAAAGCTATTACGACGATCATCAACGCCTGCAGTACCCAAAGCGGGCAACGGGGCGGACCCGCCTGTCCCTGTTCCAGTCCACCCAAACCCAACCGCGGATAACTCTCGTCCTTCACATCTCTTCGATTCTGCGAGCGAGAAATCCCCCTATAGCGTCGTTTCTTCCGCTGCCCACTCCTCGGACGAGATCGGCCCTACCTCCGAGCCCGATCGGCACGAGGGGAACGCGCCAAAGTCCACCACCAACTCCAACTCCCGGACCCGGACCCGTCACGAGCGTCACCACTGTAACTCATCCACTTCGCCATCCACCGAACACGAACACCAGCGCCGCCATCTTCCTCACGCACCAGAGCGATCTACATCATCCCCGCTACCTACCGACCACGAAAACCCTCTCTTATACACCCCTCTGACGGACGAACTGCCATCCCCCCTCGAGTCTCCACTCGCGACCCCCCAGCATTCCGACGATACCTCCTTCCAGTCCGCGGTAGTCAAGGTTCGAACTCCGGCAACTACCGAGCTTCAATTGACCCCGACTCTTGATACTGTCGTTGAACGCACTGCAGCTGATCGCCGGCCATCCTCATCCGCCTTCCCTCCTCAGTCCAGCAAGCGCCCGAGCATTGCCATCCGCCGGCAGTCTCTGCTTCCAGCATCTCACCAACACCTGATCACCGGTCTTCTAGAACAAAGTCTCTTCTCAGGGCTGAGCGACCCACAAACCGCCTACGCTCCTGCAGTAGCCGGCGAGATGGTCCAACGTCGGATCTGGGTGAAACGACCAGGTGGCTCCGCCACCTTGGTACCCTGCTTGGAGGATGCGGTGGTGGACGAACTGCGCGACCAGGTGATCATGAAATTTGCCAACTCATTAGGGAGGACATGGGATTCTCCGGATATTGTGATACGAATTGCCCCACGAGAGGGCACAAATCGCCAGTCGACCCAAGAGCGCCTCCTCAGTCCCGAGGAATCTCTGGCATCAATTCTGGACACATATTACCCCGGAGGTCAAAAGATAGAGGAGGCATTGTTGATTGACGCACCTACACGCCGAACTCCGAAGCCCTCTCCGCGCCACTCGGTTTATCACCATCATAACCCGGAGCCTGGTGAGCATGGCGAATACTTCCCGTTGATGCCGGCGAAAGTTCCCACCCCACCTACGCATCCTTCAGCCCCCGGGCCAAACAGCGCTCCAGCGATGTCGATAATCAACAATGGCGTGGCTCCCCCGCTGCCTTCGCCAGGTAGGGGTGGGTCACGACATCACCGTCGGCCACCTCTCCAACGGCACACAACCAATTCGCCAACAATTCTCGGCCAAGGTCCTATCGTTAGTGTTACAGGTATGTTTTCACTTCTACTCACGCGCCCAGCATATAGAAGCATAGAGGACTGATTCTTAGCAGAGGCGGGCATATCTCCCCATTCTGTACCCGCGCCACCACCGCAACCCAGTGTGCCCACGCCCCCAGCCCCGGCACCCGATTCTCCTCAAACAAAATCACATACTCCACCAGTGCCCGTAACATCGCCGCGGGCGTCACGCAAGCCCAAGAGCACTGCTTCCCCTGGGGCAGTCTTTGGAGGGTTAATTGATGGTACCGTTCCTCCTATCAATGTTCTGATCGTCGAGGACAACATTATCAACCAAAAACTCCTCGAAGCGTTTATGAAGCGATTAAGTGTCCGGTGGAAATGCGCGGCAAATGGAGAGGAAGCGGTACGGAAATGGCGACAAGGTGGATTTCACTTGGTATTGATGGATATTCAATTGCCCGTCATGAACGGTTTGGATGCCACCAAGGAAATTCGTCGCCTGGAACGCCTGAACGGCATTGGCGTTTTCCCTAAGAATGCTTCCGGTCGCTCGAGTGTTTCGAGTACAACTGAGGATAGGAGGCCGGGTCTTAACCGCACCGTTAGTGAGGAAGATACTCTCTCCGACTTGTCCTTATTCCGCAGCCCTGTCATCATTGTCGCTTTGACAGCAAGCAGTCTACAAAGTGATCGTCACGAGGCATTGGCAGCTGGGTGCAACGACTTTCTGACCAAGCCTGTTGGTTTCCCATGGCTATCACAGAAGGTTACGGAATGGGGCTGCATGCAAGCACTGATTGACTTTGAGGGCTGGCGGAAGTGGCGTGGGTTTTTGGACACTCCGCAGTCTTCCTCGCCCAGTTTAGATAGCGCGGCCAGCCCTATGCAGACCGGTCACCGCAACGACTTCGTCACACCAGCCGGCGGACCTGCCTCGCCGTCAACGACCCGCCATACGAGGAATAAGTCTTCTACCAACGGTCTGCCAAGGCCTCACATACCAGATGCCGATGAGCTCTTACGGGAAGACTCATGGGGCAGTGGCAGCGGTGACACAGGAGACTCCGGCCTCAGCCCTGACGCCCTGCCTGTCGAAGCCGATGGGGAGGTGAAGAGCGATGCTGCACCCCCATCAAAGGAAGAATAAACTATTGTCCGGTCTGAAAACATTGATCATGATCCCCTCGGCCCTTTCACAAATTTCCATATGTCTCGACCCTGTCTTTTCCATTGGATACCCATATAACAGCAACATCTTTTTTAACTCGCGGCCATCTGCAGTAATTTCAAGCGTTCATGTTTTTCTCTTTCTCTCTCTCTCTTTCTTTCGCATTTCGACTTTGCCATGATCGTTTCGTGCATTGTGCACTTTTCATTTGATCTCATGCTATGGCACACATACACAGCTTGGAAATACTCATATACACGAAGGAGTTGTTCCATCTATGGCCGATATTGATCCATTTTTCTTTGGCCTTTCTGGACTATCCTATTCTTTTCTCCCCAGGTGAAGACTCTGTTCTTCCTTGGCATGTATTTATCAGATAATCAAATGGAGGTTTCCCATTATTACCGAATCAATCCGGCAACGATGTTCCCAGTACTCAGCGAATTCGAATCCACATCTCCAACCACATAAAGTAACTGGGGTGCCTCAATGGCCACAGCACCCTTCCTCACAGTTCCACCACAATCTTCAAGCAACTGACCCCAGCCTTCAACTCATCCAAAGCCTCATTAACAGACCCCAGCCCACCTTTAATCACTTTGATACGGGGACTAGCAACGACCTGCCTCCCAGCAAGCTTCCCTTCCAACCAATCCACAAATATAGCCCGACTTCTCTCTTTCAACTCGACCCGATCCAGCGGAGGATACACAAAAGCAGCCTCAACACCATCAGGAACCTTCAACCCGGGATCCAAGATCGGCGCAATCGCCAACTTCGACTTCTCCCCCTGCCCCTCGCCCCTCAACGCGTGTAGAACATCAGCCGCCAACTGCTGGTCCCCAGTAGCATGATATCCAATTCGAATCCTCACCCCATCCACACCCGCCGCCCGAACAATCTGACCCAACACATCCTCATCACTATAATCAAATACGCGGTCCGCCCCAAGACCCCGAATATATTCATGATGCCGTCCACTGGCCGTAGCATACACAGCAAACCCCATCAACTTCGCCTCCTGAACAGCCAAAGCTCCAATACTACTTGACGCACCCCAAACAAAAACCCCCTCCGCCGAGGCAGACACTTGAACTTGAGCGGTAGTAGCAGTAGGTTTCAACCCAGCCCAAACCCACCCATTCCACGTCGTAGCAGCCGCAAGAGGAAAAACAGCCCCTTCAACGAAAGAATACCCATCCGGAAGAATGGCAACAGTCTCCTCGGGCACGAGAACCCGTCTCTGAAACGCGCCGTAATCAGCACCAGCATTAAAGAATGAGCTTGCTAGTGCCGTAACGCGGGTCCCGGGTTTCATGGTTGCTCGTGTCAGTGGTCCGGATGAGATTATCACGCCTGCGACGTCGGATCCTAGGATTGCGGGATATTCTTGGATGAAGAAGCCTGTATCGCGTTGGTGGTGGTCTACTGGGTTTAGGGCTAGGGCGTGGACTTCGATTAGGAGTTCGTTTGGACCGGGAGTTGGGGTTTGGCGGGTTGTTAGTTTCAATGGGGTGTTCTTTGATGGGAGGGTTGCGGCTTCGTGGGTTTGGTTGGTGGTTGACATGGTGATGGTGATGATGGTGATGATGGTAGTGGTGATGATGATGATGATGGTTGGAGGTGAGATGAGATGAGATGAGATTCTTGTGCTTGGTGATATCTGGATACTAGAATGGATTCGAATCCTCATCTGCCTTATTTCATGCACAATTTATAAGAAGTATTTTGTTGGAACTTGAAGCGGCGATTATACCGGAGTTAACTGAGTAGTTTTATAGAAAGACGGGGTTTACGTATCTCCACAGCCCCCAATTTTCAAATAACTTGAGCACACGCGACCTGTGATTTTATGCTTGCGGGAGCAGGTGCAGGACCGATAGATTGAAGGAGAGAGCCCTTCTGGATTAAATAGAATCAAGAAGCTTTGACTATGCGTGTTCTTATATCATGTCATCTCACGAGTGGGGGTGTCGACAACAGGTGGGTTGCGGTTGGATACAGAGTACGAGTATGTACTGGCACCTCCACCATTAGACGAATTCTCGTAGAGCATTGCCATGTGAAATGGAAGGATTCTCTGGGTAGTACATTTGACTGGTCGTTTCAAGTTGCTGACTGCAGCGCTTGGTAAGCCCTAAACGGGACTTACTCGTTGGGCTTGGCATCTTTCTATTTCTTGCGTGCTGCACGATTCTAGCCTTTCTTTGGCTTAGCGCTTTGCTTTTGAGACAAAATGTGTCGGCATGGAAGACGTGGTTATTGTTGCATTAAGAGCCTTGAAGCTTTGGGTGATGAGCGACTAGGTGTGCTCATTATAAATGACAAATCTTGGGAATGGCGATCAGGAACTAACACATGCGGAACGGGTCGAAGCGTAAGTGGAATGGAAAGTGGAATCTTGGTTTGGTCTTTAAGCTTTAATTTTGACTTCAATCATTCACATCCAGAGTACTCCGTAGACACGGGCCATTTAATCATGACAGGTGATCCACTCCAACAACTTGAAATTTCTACTAGCACTGGTCAGCGAATTTTTTAAACAGTCAGACACTCGTACTCAGATGAGGCTGCCGGGACTGCGGAACACTGGCAAGTTCCTAGCCAGGGCCTTTGTCTCATCACTTCTGATAATTTAATCCGCAAAACCAATCAAGGAGGTACAGCCTTGAAATATCAACATTACCACTGCGACGCAACGTAAGTACAAATCGGGACGTCATTCAGAAGTGGTTCTGATACCCACCCACCAATTGCAAGACGCTTGAACAACGCGATTGAAATGAGCGACATGTCAGCTTCCTAATAATTCGTGATCTACCCCAACTAAGTCTAGTTTGGGCGTGCCGTGTACTCCACAGCTATAGCGATAGGCCGAGCGGCTGCATTAGTGTCCCGCCACGCAGACCCTGAGAGGCTCAAGTGTTCCGGCGGTGGCTTGAAGCCTCCATCAACGAGGGCCACACTTAAATGATCCTTATTTTGGGTTCAAAAAAGGGGATCAGGGGTCGGTTTGTGGGATTTCAATCAGAGCGGACTTCAGGGATAACCAAGGCAAAAAATCCAGAAGAGCTGAACGGTTGCCCGTCCATTGGCTATGAGTGACGTTCAGGGTCACCTCAGACCTCGCCAGATTGTGAAGAATTGCAGATCGCAAAACTAAAGGTTCCTTGGCAGACCGTACGAGTAGTAGTAGCCTTGTCAGACCATGGCCCCGCTCCTAGGCTGAGCTGAGGCGGTGTTGTTTCTCTCATCTCCCTGAAGTCAACTCAACTCAACTTCCTCCATTTAAGCTTACCTTGTGGAGGGAGCGAGTCTTTCGTTCCAGAACACTCCAAGCCACAAGCAATCATGCTTCAAGAAGACACTCGAACATGCTATTTCCCAAACAGCGACCCTGCCGGAGGCACTTATCCATGCACTTCTGATGAAACCACACACTGCTGTGGAGCTGGGAACATATGCCTCTCCAACGGATACTGTTTGGATGTGTCCCAACCATTCGTTCTTTCTCGAGGTGGTTGTACAAGCCAGAATTGGGGCGCCGGATGCCCGACCCACTGCCGTAAGTCTTTGGATCCTATCCCTTGTGGGGTGACCCCTTTGAATCAATGGGCCCTGCATCTGTATGCCTATATTCCAAGCCGAGTGCTGACAAAATGGCAATAGAGGATACCTTCGAGAATATGGGGGCGTCTATAATTAATTTGAATTTTATCAATGGAACCTCTACCTATTGCTGCGGTACCCCTATCATCGACGGCCAAGACATCGTCTGCCCTTTCGGAAAGGATAGCTTCCAAATTGACGATGGCGAAATTCTTACCGGACACACTGCCCTCGCCAATGTCACTTCACTGTCGGCCTCAACAAATTCCTCATCCAATTCCTCTATATCTTGTCCACCGATACAAACAAGTACTCCTTCGTCAAGTGGGTCACACGGTGTTGCCCTTGGAGCTGGGCTGGGCGTTCCACTGGGGGTCATTGCGCTAGGATCGTTGGTATGGGGTTTCATGGAAAGAAAGAGGGCCAATAAATTGAGTAAAGTAGTGGCTAACTCCACTGCCCCGGCCACGGGATTTATCGGTCACCCTGTGAACCCCGAAGTTCCTGCGAAGACTGTGAGTTCTGGGCCCTCGGAGCTCGACACCAACCGACGCATGCCGGAGTTGGAAGCAAGGGATTGAGGGATAAAGTTGCGGCATATAGTTAGATACCCAGTACATACTTGTACCTATGATACTTGTGAATAGTCGCATAATGTAATTGAAGGCTAATTCCGAGAGTGTTACCCTCGGTAACATGATCTATTGATTTTCCAATGGTGTCGCTGTAGTACTCGAGCAGAATACTAGTAATATCTAAGCGGTGGAGAACTATGCGTCAATAATTTTAGAGTAGTTTTATACTCGATTAAGGTCATGCACCTATCTACCGTGAGACATTCCCACATAGAGTCTAGACCCAAAAAGAGAGCGAAACTGACTTGACAACAAACATTCGCCAATGGTAAGGCCCCGTGCTGGGCAGAATGTCCAGAGTATTCCAGGCTTGTCCTCGTGGCTGGAGGTCGCCCCTCGCGAGGGGCATCCTATGCATGTTACCCAGAGACTGAAAGGCTGGAATGCAACTGCTGCGAAAGATTGAGGTCCAGGCCTATGGTAACTTCTATTAAATTGACGCGTAATCCTATCTCAAAATGATTTCAGATCAGTATAGCTGTCACCCTCGTGCTTTATTCTACTTTAACGCGTGGATCCAAGTCGATCCCGCTGATCCATCGCCCTCGATCGCTTGGCTGTGCAGATCACCAACTCAACCAAACAAGCATGACTCGATTCTTAGGATGTCGTGGCAATAGCCTCAATATTGTTGCCATCCTCGGCGTCCTGATGCCCGGAATCATGTCTGTTGGCTACAACGCAGCGTCCCTTGGCGGAGTATTGACCTTCAATACCTTTGAGGCTCAATTTCCTGATATCGATGTGACACATTCGGAAAACCCTTCACACACTTCGACTCTCCAGGGAACGGTCGTCGCTGTTTACGCGATTGGCGGCTTCCTTGGTACCTTTTCCTGCATCTGGCTCGGTGACATTCTTGGCCGTCGACGTATGATCATGGCGGCTTCAGTTGTTCAGATCCTTGGAGCTACTCTGAATGCCACCGCCTATTCTTTGACCCAGCTTATCGTCTCGCGGGTGACCATTGGTGTTGGAACAGGCGCAATTCTGGCCACAATTCCACTCTGGCAATCGGAGATCTCTCCTGCGCATAGACGTGGCGCACATGTTGTCACCAAGGGAGTATTCAGTGGAATTGGATGTGCCCTCGCACTGTTCCTGGAGTTTGGGATGTCGTTCATGAAGGGAAGCATAACATGGAGGTTGCCATCTGCCTTTCCCATGTTTCTATCCTTCGTTATTCTGGGCTTCATGTTCTGTCTTCCAGAGTCCCCTCGTTGGCTTCTTTGCCAAAATAGGGTCCCGGAAGCTCGTGAAATCTTGGCCGCCCTGGAGAACGCAAGTGCAGATAGTGATGTGGTTGAGAGCCGAATCAAAGAAGTACAGTCTTCTCTGGATTTAGCTGGAAACAATGCATCTCTGGCGCGGCTGTACAATATGGGACCTCAACGAACATTCCATCGGGCAATTCTGGCGATGGGGGGTATGATTTTCGTCCAGCTGACAGGTTCAACTGTGACTACCTTCTACAGTAAGTGCCTACTTTACTTACTTTTCGAGAATACGTTTTCCTAACAAAAAGAATTTAGCCACCGAAATATTTGAGAAAGATCTTCTTCTCAGCGAATCTACATCTCGACTCCTGGCAGGAGCCTATCAACTTGTGGGACCCATCGGCGGCATAGTCTCGGTTCTTACAATTGAGGTTGTTGGCCGACGCAAATTGATGATGCTCAGTGCAACAGGAAACGCACTCTGCCTCGCATTGGTTGCTGGCCTTGGGTCACAAGCCGCGAACATCACCTCCGCACATGCTGCTATCTTCTTTATATTCCTGTTCCACTTCAGCTACATCATCGGATTTGGAGGCATACCCTATCTATACGCCACAGAACTTGCACCACTTCATCTCCGTACGACGATTAACAGCATCAGCATCAGTATGTCCTGGGCTTTCAGCATTTTAATCGCCAATGTTACCCCAATCGCATTCAACAACATGGGACAGAAGTATTTCTTTATCTTCGCAGCATTCAACGCATCAATCGTGCCGATTGTCTATTATCTGTTCCCGGAGACTTCGGGGCGTGAGCTTGAGGAAATCGACGAGATCTTTACCATCTCTAACAGCATGTTCGATGTTGTCAAGCGGGCCAAAGAGCTACCTAAACGTCAACCCAATGATGTGTTGATAGAAGAGAAGCTCAAATCTGGTCTCACTGTTTCAGCAGTACCTGTGTGAGGGTGCTAAATTTGTACTATATTTGGAAAGTCCCGGCATCATGGATAACATCATTAGGCTGGGGAGATAAGGAGCTAAGATACTCGTGATGATTTGTTTAACGATGAAAAATGAAAATGATAATGAGAATATTTTAATAAGTTCGATCTGAAAAATTTATATAGAAAACTTGAATTCTTCGTAGTAGGACAAGAAAGATATATTCGACAGTAGATTTTTCTTGCATGTAGGAAGTCCCAAATGGCATTAGCCCAATGAATTTGCAATTCAAGCTCTACCCTTGAGGTCCTGATCAATTTGCTTCGCCATCTGCAAGCATTCTTCGTCACGCATGTTAAGAGTAAACAGTTGAATAGAGCAGGGTGCACCATTGAGTACCTCAAAGTTATCTGGACATATCTATTAGTAAAAGTTTCCGGAAAGGTTCAAATCCAGGTTTCACCCACATTCCGGACCAATTTGGTCCTCCTTCAGCTCATAAGTCCCAGTTGCATCTTCTGCGCCCACGTGCCCAAAGGGAAGAATGCACGACGGAAACTAGAACGATTCGGAGATTATGTGTTAGAAATATCCCCGAGTCAGTCGCACCATATGAAACTTACATCGAGGGCGTTCAAAAATGCCGTGTATGGAGGCAGTCCAAAAGTATCGTGCTGAACTGCAGTGCTCTGGGCAGGGGGTGCGATGCAAATATCAAGTTCGTTTGCGAGCCACAACTTTCTATAATCCTCACGCATCTCTGCTTTATGGGTGTTTAGTACAGCCAATTGGCCCATTCGATCCAATGCACTCCTATCCGGAAGAGAGGACCCGGCATTTTGTTTAAGCTTCTCACCCTGCTGACCAAGGTGAAGTAAGGCTGGCACCGGAGGATCTCCGGATGATTCAAGATGGTTCCTTGCGCCTGGGTCAAGTGCGAAGGTACCGAAAGCGACCTCGGTGGCTTCCATGACCCGACATTCCGCCGAGCTCAATGGAATGATCGTGTGGCCCTGTGCCTCTAAGATGCGGGTTGCATTTGCCAGCGTTCTTTTAACAGGGGGCTGCAGAGGAAAATTAGGGCTTTCGGGAACAACTCCGATTCTTAGCTTTTGCTTCATGGAGACCTGTCTCCATGGAATGTCCAAGATAGTGGAATCATAAAGAGCGGGGCGGGCCTCAAAAAGTGTCTTGAAGAATGTCTCTATGCCGTCTAGATCCAAAGAAAGTGGGCCCGCACAAGACAGGACAAACTTCATTCCACTGGTGGTGCAGACTCGCATTCCTCCGTTCGGGACCCTTGCAGCACTAGGTCGGAATCCATATGTCCCGCAGCATAGGGCTGGGATGCGGACGGAGCCTTTGAGCTTATTATTAACACGGCGCTCAGAATAGCTCTACTAGGGAGAAAACTCACCGCCGATATCTGTTCCAACGCCCAATGGCGAGCCCCTCAATGCTATCAAAGCCCCTTCGCCGCCACTCGATCCACCAGGTCCCAATTGGGTGTTCCTTGGATTAAGGGTGCGCCCGAAGACATTATTGTGGGAGTCGGTCGTCTGATTAATTGTGTTAGACACTTGATATCATGTAACATAGTATATGTCTGCTTACCATCATGGTTTGGGGCACATTGGATTTAACATAGATAACCGCTCCAAGCTTTAACAGGATTTGTATAAGGGGCGAGCTTTCCGATGAAACTTCATCCATGAACGATAGCATCCCAATGGTAGATTCAGTACCTTTGTGATGGAAATTGTCCTTAATGCTGATTGGCAGACCGTGGAGCGGGCCAGCCAGTTGACCTTGAGCTCGCAAGCGGTCCAAATGTTCCGCTCTTTTCTGTGCTTCATCGAACATGGTGTTTGTGAGACAATTTACCTATTTAAGCGGGTTAGAATACGCCATGAAACAACAATACTTAATCACTCACCAATTGTTGGGCAACTGCAGCACGCTTGCAATACGCCATCGTCACCTCTGCAGAAGTCAACTGACCATTCGCCAAGGCAGAAAGAAGACTGGAAACTGTATAATTTTCAGTGATTTCGAGTTCACGGTCTGTCAGAATGCCAGACTTGCGAATGGCTTGTTCTTGGACTAGATCATTCTTGTGCTCTGCTAGAGGTGTTTGGAAGTTGTCCCAGAAAGCATTGGGAATCCTCCATGTTGACGGAATCTTTTCAAAATTTTCCTTTTGCTTCTTGGCCACTCTTTCTTGCCACGGGATATCCGTATCGGCAGACTCCATCTTCAAGTTGGTTTGGGTCTGGGTTTGAGGGTGTATTAGTAGCTTGAGGCTATGTAAAAATGTACTATGGCTGTTGGATAGCTTGCCAGTGGAAGTCAGCCCTTAATAAGGCGGGCCCTGTCCGATATATGTACTATGTTCAAATACGGGGTCTGAGGGGTAACTTATCCGATCGGCAAATAATGGCGTCTTTTTGAAACCACCTCCCTGGGCCGAATGTTACGTCCTCGCGGTCTAGCAAATCGCGACATTTGCCTCGGCTAGGAAGTGGGGATAAGCGGGGGTTTTTTTGTTTGATCGCCGGCTAGGGTCTTGCTCCAGAGACCTCAGACCCTGAGATCTATATGGCCAGGATATTATGACAATGGTCGTAAAGTTGATAAAGGTACCAATCGCGTGGGTGAATAAACATTGACCATGTCTCTTTGATAGGATTCCCCGGGGGTCAGAAATAGGTCGAAGTTGGTCTTCAGAGTGGGGTTGTCTCGCTTGACCTCTTCGTATTGTACTGTCCAAGACGAGATTTCTTATTCCCTAATCAGGCCGGTCTTTCTGCTCCCCTTTCTTCACTATGGCCATGATGGAATATTGCAAGCGTGCATATAAATCATTTTCCCCTCTCAAGATTTGAAAAGCGTTGGCTCGAAGCCGACTGTCCAACGAGCATTTAACTATGCGCACTTCCTCCTCTTGGAGTATGTTGATGTCGCCATTCTGTTACGGACCTTATTTCTCACTTATTGATCGAGGAATTATTCAGTGGGTTTGTATTGAAATTATTCGATATACCGCCTTGCATTGCCAATCTGGGACAGAGAAGGCTGTTTTGCATTTCTTGGCGGCCCGTGTTGCGGATTTCGTCATCGTAATCTGGCCAGTGAGGAATCACCTTTTTTACTCTGGCTTACGAATATGGCATTAGGCAAAAAAGCTGTCTTATCTCAGTGACCGGGAAGGGCTCCCATCTATGTAGCAGCCTGGTTGGCTATTGGGGCCGGAACGCGTTTGCTCTCTCGAGCCGGCGGCCGCCGGGAAAGACCGAGTCAACTCCATACAATCATTGGTACCAACTTGGCAAATTTCGAGGCTACAGAGAAGCAGAGTGTTATATCTGAGCTTTGACTACAGCGTCTGCGCATATCAGAGAACTACTTGTTAAAGTTGGCCTCCGCCCCATCTCAACGATCGGATTTCGGCATTCGTTGCTACAACTCCGAGTATGATCATAACGCACCAGCGAGATGTTCGTTTATAGGAAGATCTCTCACCAAATCTGAAACAACAAGCGGACATGGATTTCGCTATCCTCTCGCCTGACATCCTCGA
This sequence comes from Penicillium pancosmium, assembly GCA_031761475.1. Taxonomy (NCBI): domain Eukaryota; kingdom Fungi; phylum Ascomycota; class Eurotiomycetes; order Eurotiales; family Aspergillaceae; genus Penicillium; species Penicillium pancosmium. Next base: position 1,704 of record JAVMSB010000245.1, on the reverse strand, counting down.
AGTTAAGCGGTACACCGATTCTTTAGGTCACGGATTACCCTATCTAGCTAACTGTTACAAATCCCAAGCAAGACACTTCTGTGTTGCTGATGGAATTCGCAGCCACGATATCGAGAGCGCCATCTCCGTTGAAGTCGCCCACTGCAATACCATCTGGTTGGGACCCCACTGGGAATGTGGTCTGCGGCTGGAACCCCGATCCAGTCCCTAGCAAAATACTCACTGTATTGCTGATGCTAGCCGTAGTCACGATATCGAGATATCCATTTCCGTTGAAGTCGCCCACTTTAATATCAAATGGACCGGACTCCACAGCCAAGGTAGCCTGCATCTGGAAGCTCCCCAATCCATCTCCAGGCAAGACACTAACTGTATTATCGCCAGGATTAATGGCCACAATATCGAGATAGTCATCTTTGTTAAAGTCGCCTACTGTAACATCTGCCGGGGTAGAACCCACAGGGATTGTGACTTGTGGCTGGAAGCTCCCTGATCCCTTGCATGATTTTACGCAGGGGCCCGATGAGCAAGCTGTACCAGCAGGGCACTGTAGAAGCACGAGAATTGATCACGTTAAGCAATAGAAACATTGACATGATGGAAAATCTAGAGCTGTGGAGGTTGAGACTAACTCACAATGTTCCCACAAGTGCCGCAGTTGCTGGCAGTATTCTGGAGGTCGGTACGGGCTCCATTGCAACAGGTCAGGCCGGACGCGCACTATCGAACACCACTTAGTTGTCGTCACAACTTGAAAATATAGTCCATGTCTGCCTTACACATTGCCTGTTACAAGAAGGTGGAAGAGGATCACAGTCTGGCGGGTTTGGGACACAAATACAGCATCTATTCCAAGTTAGTTTAGCTTTCTGATGGCTCTGCAATTCCAACTTGAAGAATATCGAGAAGAGACTAACCCCGGAGTTTGTCCAAGGATACCTCCAAGTACATTGGGAATACTGCCCTTGTCACAGTAACCTGATTGATCACCTGTTTTCTGACACTTTTATCAATCAGCATATTAGTATGGGCAACCTCTTTGTGTATCCACGAATCCTACCTTGTCACAAGCAGCCGGGTTGCAACCACCAACCCCACTGTCCCCAATATCACCACCCTCAGTGTCAATTTTAATCCCACCACCATCCCCATTGCCAATATTGTTGCCCTCGTGGGAAACCGTAGGCCTATCCCACCGTGGGCTTTCTAGGGCATCTTCCCCGGACAGGGCAGTGACAACAGCACCGCTCAAAAGGAAAAGAGGAGCAAGACGCATCTGAGCGAAGAGTGTTTGCTTGAAACGATAAAGAATTCCAAGATTTCTTGGAGAAAAAATTCAGTTTAAGCGTCGTATTGCTCGTGATAAGGAAAACCAAATTATTCTAACCTCAGTAGGGAGAGTTCCAATATATATAGAGTGCTCACAGTCAAGCATCCGAGTCATGATTCAGTGTATAATTTTTCTTGTTTTAATTAAAATTGGCCCTCATATGCTTAGGCATTTTGCTTAGAATGTGAATTACCTGTATAGTTCTCTGGGGGTCTAGGGGTTTATGATTCGCGCACAAATCCCGACAAAAAGTTCTACCACCCAAAGTCAAGTCATGTAGGTTCTGATTGGCCCCCGTGCGTGCTCCCGGCCTGGCTAATGTATCTGAGGAGCACCTGGGCAGCCCATCCCCACCAAATCTTGAGGCTTTGTGT
>JAVMSB010000244.1:0-49440 GCA_031761475.1 Penicillium pancosmium | reverse complement strand
CTACTACTACTACTACTACTCCTACTACTACTACTACTACTACTACTACTACTACTACTACTACTACTGCTACTACTACCGCTACTGCTACTGCTACTACTGCTACTACTGCTACTACTGCTACTACTGCTACTACTGCTACTGCTACTACTGCTACTGCTACTGCTACTACTAAACCTCTTAGTACGAAGTACGAACTCGTATTGCAGATCAGCTGAAGGCATTCAGGCTCATTTCACCGGCTAAAGGTTTGTCCGATCCCATTGTGTCCCGACACTGCTGGCACTCAAAGTCTTTGCTAGGTGGGAGGTATTCGAGGAGAATCACTCAATTAAATTAGTTAGGTATTCAATAAACAATTAAAGTTGCTTGAATACTTGATGAATTGAGTGTACTAGTAGTAGGAAGTCCGAAAAACGCCGAGTGGAAACATATCCGAGCTTCGAGTTCAATTTAATTGAATGGCGCAATGGCCGATCGGAGCGGGTTCTCCACTCTTCAATTGACCTCCACCCCAAAATTTATCTTCTTTTCCTGGCCTTGTCTTGTCTTTCAAGTTCCTTGTCAACCCTCTCCACTCACTTGCTCACCATGTCTGGTGCTCGAAACCTCTCTGCGGCCCTCCGACGGGCTCGAGTGCCTCGCCCTCGGATTGCTCTTCGTCCCACATGCCCCCAAACATCACTGCCGACCTCCGCGGCGCGCAGCTTCACCGTCAGCTCCACCCTACGAGCCGACAAGGAGATCAAGTTCACCAGCGATGCCTACCCCAACGTCAAGCGCAACCCCAACTTTGCCGAGCTCACCCCCGACCACGTCACATACTTCAAGGAGCTTCTCGGCTCCCAGTCCGCCGTCATCGACGGCGTGTCGACCGATGCCTCCGATGATATCGAACCCTTCAACAGCGATTGGATGCGCAAATACCGTGGCCACACCCGGCTGGTCCTAAAGCCCCAGAGCACAGAGGAGGTCAGCGAGGTCTTGAAATACTGTAATGAGAAGAAGCTCGCGGTTGTGCCCCAAGGTGGAAACACTGGTCTCGTCGGTGGCTCCATCCCCGTCTTTGATGAGATCGTGCTCAACACCTCGCGCATGAACAACATCCGCTCATTTGACCAGGCCTCCGGTGTCCTTGTTGCTGATGCCGGTGTCATTCTGGAGGTGGCGGATCAATACCTCGCCGAACGCGATCACCTCTTCCCCTTGGACCTGGGAGCCAAGGGATCCTGCCACATTGGAGGCAACGTGTCAACCAATGCTGGTGGTCTCCGTCTGCTGCGCTACGGCAGTCTGCACGGTAGCGTGCTGGGCCTCGAGGCTGTCCTGCCGGACGGGACAATCGTCGATGCCCTCTCCACCCTGCGCAAGAACAACACCGGATACGATCTGAAGCAGCTGTTCATTGGCTCCGAGGGCACCATCGGTCTCATCACCGCTGTCTCAATCCAATGCCCCCCGCGACCTAAGGCTGTCAACGTCGCCTACTTTGGTCTGGAAAGCTTCGAGCAGGTGCAGCAGGCTTTCCTTCAGGCGAAGGGCCAACTCTCTGAGATCCTTTCCGCTTTCGAGCTTATGGATGGCCGCAGCCAACGTCTTGTTCAGGGTGTCACTGGTAACAAGCAGCCCATTGAAGGCGAATACCCCTTCTACTGCTTGATCGAGACTAGCGGATCTAACGCCGAGCACGACATGGAAAAGCTCGAGGCTTTCCTTGAGAACGTCATGGGTGAGGGTATTGTCGCCGATGGTGTACTGGCCCAGGACGAGACCCAATTTAAGGCTCTCTGGGGCTGGCGCGAGGGGATCACAGAGTCCCTGAGCCACCTGGGCGGTACTTACAAGTACGATGTCTCCATTCCCTTATCCGAGCTGTACCAGCTGGTCGATGACTGCAGGGAACGCTTGACGGAAAAGGGCTTTGTTGGCGATGATGACTCCTTCCCTGTCCGTGCTGTTGTTGGCTACGGACACATGGGTGACGCTAACCTGCACTTGAACGTTGCCGTGCGTCGATACGACAAGGAGGTTGAGAAGGCTATTGAGCCTTGGGTATACGAGTGGATTCAGAAGCGCCAGGGCAGTATCAGTGCTGAGCACGGTCTGGGCATTGCCAAGCGGGAGTTCATTGGCTACAGCCAGAATGATACCATGGTGAAGCTGATGAAGCAGTTGAAGAGCTTATATGACCCGGTGAGTGCATACCCCCCTTTTTATATGGTGAGAGTAAAATTTGAAAGCTAACTTGATTCTAGAACGGCATCATGAACCCTTACAAGTACATCTAGATGGTGTTTATATTAGGTATGCTCTCTACCAAGGGTATAATGTAGTGTATAAAAATCAACAGCCATGATTCCGCCTCATTACTGTTTCTGTTCAAGTTGCTATGACTGTACCTTGCGACCATGGTATCGGCAACAACCATTTAAAAGAAATATAAATACATTTCTACCCCAGCATTACTTAACCCTTGCGCTGCCCAACCGGGCTATTCCACATCCGGACTAGTGTACCCCACTTTGGTGCCTGACTAATCGGGCGCCAATCGGTTGCCCTGCGAGACGAGAAGCTCCCAGCTTGTTTGGGGGCATTGGCCATTCTATGCTCCACCCCTTTAATCTGCCTGGATTCCTCTTCTTTTTTGACAACTGCAAATCTCGGATTCCAGAGAGTTCTTCTTCGGCGTTCACCTGTCATTCAGCTCATCGGATTCCTCTCCCTTCCCCTTGGGTGAGCCCGTCAAAACTCCGTTGTAGTCCTGCCCGACCGGAGTCGCGAGTCCGATCGTTGCGCAACCATGGCGGACGATATGGCGAGTCGTTACCAGATGATGGAGGAGTTGGGAAGTGAGTGCCAAAATATTCAACTGCCAAACCCTGCATGTCATTGGATGTGCTGACCCGATGTTTTCATTGTTTACCAGGTGGTAGCTTTGGCGTTGTCTACAAAGCAATTGATAAAGCCAACGGAGAAATCGTCGCAATCAAACATGTATGCATCTTTCTGTCTCAGATGGCTTTGCGCAAACCCAATTGACCCCGAGACTTTCCATCCAGATCGACCTCGAGTCCAGCGAAGACGATATCGCCGAGATCCAGCAAGAGATTTCCGTTCTGGCTACCTGCGCCAGCGCATTTGTTACACAATACAAGGCCAGTTTCTTAAAAGGTCACAAGCTATGGATCGTTATGGAATATTTGGGTGGAGGATCGTGTCTTGACCTGGTACGTCGAATATCCTTGATCCCTGCCGGATGGCCGCGGGTCTCCCTAGCTAACAACACCCAATAGTTGAAACCAGGAGTTTTCAACGAAGCGCATGTATCGATCGTCTGTCAACAACTGCTACAAGGTCTCGACTATCTACACACTGAGGGCAAGATACACCGTGATGTCAAGGCCGCCAATGTCCTCCTCTCGAACACCGGAAAAGTGAAGCTAGCCGATTTCGGTGTCGCGGCACAGCTAGTCAACATCAAATCTCAACGCAATACATTCGTCGGCACACCATTCTGGATGGCGCCGGAAGTCATCCAGCAGGCTGGTTACGACTTCAAGGCGGATATATGGTCGCTAGGCATCACTGCCATTGAGATGATCAATGGCGAACCCCCGCATGCTAGCACGCACCCAATGAAAGTACTTTTCCTCATCCCGAAGAATCCTGCACCACGACTCGAGGGACCGGAATATAGCAGCACTTTCAAGGATTTTATCGCACAATGCCTGACGAAAGATCCGGAGCGCCGACCTAGTGCGAAAGAGCTACTAAAACACAAGTTCATTCGTAATGCTGGCAAGACTGAAGCTCTGCAGGAATTGATCCAACGCAAACAGGAGTGGGATGGTGGCAGAGGTCTTACCAAAGATGTCAAGTACTACGCCGAGACTCTCACCACCCTCAACAGGGGCGCTATAGAAGATGAGGATGATTGGGTTTTCGACACCGTCAAAGCCCCAACGATGCGAACCCCCAGCAAGAACCCCAGCATGTGGGTGCCCGCCGGCACCGACTGGACCACCCTCGACGAAGAAGAGAGCGACCCCGACCCAGCTCAGCTGATGGAGGACATGCACATATCTCCGTCGCCTCAGCCACCGCAGCCACCGAAGCATCAAGCGAACTCGACTGTCCGACGCACACCCGGTTACGAGAGATCACCTTCTATTCGACGAGCCAATACCAAGCGACGTTCCAGTGGTGTAAAACAACCATTGGGATTGGATTTGAGCTTTGGCAACAGCCCTTCGACTGTGCGCCACTTTCGCCGTGTATCGGACCGTGTTTCTTCCACTGAAGTTCCACCCCAAAAAGGCTCAAGCGTCTTTGACGAGAACACCAGCCCGAAGGTGGTCTCTGGCGATAGCCCGAGCAAAGAAGCCCAGCTAGGGCGACGTGCTTATGCTAAAGCGATTGGTCACTCCTGCCAGGAAGTTCTTTCAACAACTGGCGATGGCGAGAAACGCGATGCTATTTCCCGCCTGGCCGAGGCCTGGAGTGACCTGGAATTGGTCGACCCTGAGGGTCTTTACCACATTGTCCGGATCATGAACGAGAAATTTTCAGCAGATCATCGTCTCTCCAACCTGGTCCCATCATCGCCACAGCCGGACTCTCCTGGCCGCCCGCGTCTCGTTCTCGCACAAAACAACCCCCATCTCAAAAGTCACCGTCGCCGTCAATCGACCACTGAACCACCTCCTCAATCCCCCTTGTCCAATCTTCCTGGCCAGCAAGTGCCCGGAATGGAGCACACAAAACAGCTCTCCGATGTACTCTACCAGCGATGGGCTGATGGACTTCGCAACCGATGGGGCTTTTAAATGTCTTCGCCTTCATCGAGATCTTGTCTGTGACTAGACTTCTTACCACTTCTACCTCCCACGCCTTGTTTACGTTCGCTGTATAGACCCACCACATCCGGCGTTTTGACTGTTTGTATTACCCCCTTGCGTTCTTTCCTGATACTGCCTTGCATCCTTGGTGTCCGTTCTTTATTTCCTTAACGACTTGTTTATTTTCTTCCCTGGTGAACCGAGACCTGGAGTTTTGATCTGGAGTAATAATCTTGTTTCTTGGACTACTTTATGCTGTTTATGTTTTTTTGTCTCTGGGAGCTACGACAGCTTACCGTGTATGTTTCATGGGAGGTTCTGACGACAGTTCGGTCGGACCTGGCCCCGATTTTCCTCTTTTCTTTTCTTGATAGATAGCTTCATCGGTGCTATTGTCATTTAGGTGCACTTTTTCTTTTTTGTCCCCTCTGCTTCCTTGCATCATATGTAAGGGAGAGTGGAGCTGTGAAATATGATCCTCATTTTTTGAGTGAAATGGAAATATTCTCTCTAATTGGTTTACTTTTTCGTAGCGATTGCCAATGGTAGTTGGTGTATTATTTTTACTCGAAACTTAATTGCTTGTACACATGGTGTGAGGGGCAGGCCGTTGGGAATCCACTGTCAGATCAGCTGATCTTGGATCAACAGCTATGCCATTTATTCAAGTTAATTCTAGAACTCGTTAGAAGTTCAAGATCTAAATAGGTTAGGTAGTAGGTCTGTCTTCCCAAGACTACGGTTCGAAGGATAATGAATGCCCTGCCAGACTTGTCGCACCGCGGCATGAACAATTTACACACCGTCCGAAACGAGACAGAAGAATGAACTTGAAAGGGACCATGGATCCAAACAGATTCTGGAAATATATGGACCCTAGTAGAGAAACCTGGATATTTCGAAATAGCCCAAGCATGGCCGAGAACCCACTCAATCATAAAGACTTTTCCTCCTCCCCTACCTTCAATTTTTACCACGTACTTTGACAAATACCCTTCCAACATGGCGCAGAAAGTGTTCAGCAACTTTCTCTTCTATGAGAAAATTTCCCTCGTCGAAGAGACTCCCTTTCGGTGTAGAAAGCCAAAGAAAAAACCCAAGCCTTTGCGAAATGACTCTCTTGCTCGATTGGAATATCTCTTCGGTGTTGAACCTGACTTCCTTACCACCGTTATCCATAATGAGATCTTGTTTTTCAGAAATGACGACAGTTTTCTTCAGAGAGAGTCAGTAAATGAGCGAAACGAGGACGATGAATCCCCTCTTGCTTGTGCAAGATGCACCAGTGATATGCAAATGCAACATGGTTTCTCTACTCTCCTGAGCCAGACTCTCCTTTGCGAGCTCCCATTATGTGGCCCCGATGGCTCTGGCGAGGACTTCCTTCGCGAACCAATTAAAGAGGCAGACCATTCGGTTAAACTAGAAGAGAGGTCAAAAGGGAGTAGTAAACGAAGCCGGACACAGAGCCGGAAACAAAGACGGAAACAAAGACGGAAAAACAGAAACAGAAAGCTCCGATGCGAAAATCTCGCAACCAGCGCACTGCAGCAGACTATATCCGATTGAAGGTCGAGGTTAACTAGATACAATATTCCGTACCGATTGCATTGACTACTTACATACTACACCATGGAGTCTTAACGGTGGACTCAAAGATCGAAGTCACGCAGGAAATAACTTTGAACTCTGCGGGTGTCTAGCTTTGCGTGGCATGATATTTGACCCCTCTGATGGCTTACCTCGCTATGTGATCTTTGAATTAGCCTCCATAAACTTCTACATGGGACCAAGACGTCTTGTTGAGGGTTTTAGCTAGTCGCCAAAGATTAAAGAATACAAGAAGTCGCTAATATGAGTACTCGCTCCATCAATGCGAATTTTACTTCTCCTCTTCTCTCCACTTTCTTTTTCGTATTCTGGGCACACAGATTTCTAATGATAGACCTATCTGACCCGACCAGAGCCCGTTTTATAGCCGCATGCTCAAATTACATAGAATATTGTCGATGGCAGAAGAGCAGATATCAAGGTGAATTTGGTGCTGGGGTATTTCATCGTCTTTGGGGGCCTGAAAGCCCTATCGAAAGTTATGTCATACTTTTGTGTATACCCAAGATGAGCAGATACCCATCAAAGTGGGACATAGAACAACGCTTACTCCGTAAATACTGATCTTTGCGGTGATTGCGCCACAAAAAGAATAATGCCAAGACGCCAGTTAGACAGGGCTGCATAAAGGGCCCGCAGATGACCACTTGTGTAAATGAAAAACTTGCAGGATCCTTCCAGGCACCAGCATTTCTATGTCTTCCGAGCGAACCGCCAGGATTGAGACTCTTGGCATACATGCACAGTGCAACATCACGCCTTGTATGCGTCTGTGGCTGGAGACTACGACTGGGGCTCCATCCTGCGCCACGATAATGACTTCCCGAGAGTATTCTACCTTCACCGGTTGTAGGACGGGAATTATACTGAACTACGTTTTTAGAATTTGATTTTCGAATGTTAATTATGTATTATATACTAATATCAGAACATCCTGCAGTAATTGAAAGCTGGCCATTGCTTACGAAGGGTGAGGGATTATTTAGCACGTTCTTGGGCTTGTCCTCCTGTGCACCCAAGATCCTCTTGCCCCGCTTGTACCAGCTGCATCCACCCAGTCCATATCGACATGGGCAGTCGGTAACAAATGAATTGGTGACATGTGTTGGACATGAGCCTGGGCTGCAGTGAAATAGGTTATCCATGGCCAGAGCGCAAAGCTGGAGTCTATAAAAGAGCCCTGCGTCTCCCGACTTACTAGGTATACCATCTATCCAAGCACAACTCATCACAAAATACCTCAGAAATCATGAGTTTCCACTTGTCTGCTGCTAGCTATGAGCTAGAAGATGGCCATATCCTCAAGGCCGTACTCCGAGATGCGGATGGCGAGGAGCAAGAAGCTGAGTTAGACCTGAACGCTTATATCGGCAATAATGATGGTTTGCTGCCCCTCAACTTCACCCATTCCCCATGATATGATGATCTAACAAGATCCGACAGGTTCATTTGATTGGGGTGGCGAGAACTTCTTCGACAGCGCCGAGGACGTCGAGCTCCACCGCGAAGGGGAGGACGATGACGAGATCCCAGTTCTTCGAGCTCGGTTGGGGACTGTTGATGGCGAGCAGGTAGATGCGGACGTGAACCTTGCAGAACGGATTGGCAATGACAACGGCACCTTGATATTCCAGGAATAGGTTTCCACTTGAGGTGATGGTCAATACACTTTTATAGTCCTGAGTCGTCATGTTTGTAAACCTGTAGTGCTCAAGAATTAAATCGTAATATCTTTAGATGAAAGCGGACTCCGAATCTTGACATATCAACCTAAATCTCTTTTGAGCTGCAGAGGGTCTTATCGGCACTCCTGCTAACAGGGGGTTCTTTCATATTACGGCCTTTGTCAGTAGATGTGCACGTTGGCGATCATAGAGTAAGAGTAGTAGAAAAGCAGACCCAACATTTTGATAGCATATGAACTATATTGATTAAGAAGTAGTTGCTTCGATTTTGCTGAGATTGCTCAATTCCTTTCCCCATAATTCAACCCACTTCGAATCACTGCCGTTAGGAGAGAATGTTTCGTCATCGAAGAAAGTGACCTTTTATGTTAACGACTTTTTGAGGCCCCGGCCAAGGATGATCAGCCTTTGACTGACTTGGAAAGACTTGCATTTTTTTAAACACATTCACTATGCCTCTCAGAGAAGTCGGCTCATCATCGAGGCATGCTAATAATCGAGGATTGAGATATAGATGTGAAGGAACATTGGATAATGCTTAGCATCAGCTGGTTTTGAATTTTGAATGATTGAACAGGTTTAGGGTTCTTCCCGCAAGTCGGGGCAAATGGCAACAAACAAAATGGGGAGAGAGAATGGCAAGGACAACCCTTAAGGCATATAGTATGTCGCTGTACAAAAAGAGTGTCGGGGACTGACATAATAATATAAAGCAATGAACAAAGCTCGTAGGATACAAGTCTACAGTGGCGGGGGCGAGGGCGGCAGTGTAGGTATCAGCGGGGTTTCGGTAGGAGGGTATTGGGATTCATGAATGTAGATCCATCCGTTTATTTGAAGTTTTTTCCCGTGCTCTTCACCCGTCATGCCCGTTCGGAACAAACTCCTAAGGTAGATCCAATTCCTGCCTGTCCAAAGATGATACCCCCACACGTACGGGTCCAAGGCATCTTGCTGGGACCGGGGCTGGGCATGCTGGTTTTGTTGTGATTGCCCGCGCTGATGCTCATCCCGAGGATAATTCTCCTGAGACCAGGTGTGTTCAGCGACATAGAGTACAGGGCTGTCCCATGATATGTAGGGCCACTCGGGAAAAGCAGGCTGAGAGACATGTCGCTGAGGGTATAGCACTTGACGTGTTTGTTGCTGAGAGATTTCGAGCGGAGGGGCTTCCACAGGGGGAATTTGAGGATGAAGGGGTTGCCCTTCTTCTGGTAGCCCTTGAACTGGTTGCCCTTGAACTAGTTGCTGCTGAGAAATTTGCTGCTGGAGAGTTTGGGTCGGGGGAGTTTGAGGATGAAGGGCTTCCCCTTGAACTGGTTGCCCTTGGACCGATTCCCCTTGAACTGAATGTCTTTGAAACAGTGGCTGCTGAGCAAATTGCTGCCGGAGATCTTGCATCAGGGCAATTTGATGATAAAATAGGGGTTGCCTTTGAATTGGTTGCCGCTGAGAAGGACGCTGCTGCCGAGGAGGCTGCTGTGTAGGCTGTGGTCTTTGAGGATATGGATGCCTACGATGCCGACGATGCTGAATTCGAAGAGCCTGGGCCCTCATAAAAGGTCTTCGAAGACGGATATTTGGATCGGGGTGGCTATGCTCATAATAGTTATGCATCCGTGCCTGAATTGAAGGAACATGATCTGGAATCGGAGGCTGATCAGGCTGGGAACTGGGTATCGTTTGGTTTCCTGTGCTTCCTGATCGGCCATCGTGACGGTGGTATTGGAATTAGTTTTGGTGAGAAGTGAGAGGTGAGAGGTGAATGCGTTGACTCTTGTGACCAGGCACGTGTTATTGTGGTCGTGCCTTCCACCTTTAACAAAACCACTAAACTACTGGCATCACCTCGGAACAGCTTCCAAAATGGAAGGTGCGGATAGCTACCTAGGTAGGGATGGAAATGGAACTGTTGGATTAACTAAGACTTAATTTAATTGTAGAGTGATGAGAGCAAAATGTCGTGTGGTGCAGACTGATTTTGGGGGGAGATATTGGGATCACCATGGCGTAGAGCACACGGAGGCACACCGATGACTACTAATAAAGTGTAACTCTCGAAGGTTGGAATACATAGAGAATTATTAATTGATCAGAAAATATCCAGGCTGCTTTGAGGTGCAAAAACCATACCTCATAAACCTTAACTGTGGAAGTGGGGTATACTTCCACAGTTTAACATCAGGTGACGTCCGATAGCCTGTGCAGAGCTACCCTAAGGCCACTATGAGTCAGGTTGCCTGATACTAGTAAACGCGAGTCAGGATTACTCAAAATAATGGGCAACGTTTAGCTCAATATTGTACAATACTTTGATATTCGTAAAAGCTATGCTATATCAACTAACAAGCCCCAAAAATATCCACTAACTCCGCAAGTTTCATGATGCGTAGCTCGTACCGCTTTGCTCCTGCAAAGCACACCCTATCAGAAGGGGTGTATTTCCTGAACGAACAATATAGATAAAATAATTATGATGAAATCCCAGCCATTTTAAACACCCTGGGCACCGGTGCCCTTGTTCTCGCCAACAGACTTGGGCTCGTGGCCGCCCTTTCCACTGCCAGAGTTGGTAGGGCCGGCGTGGCTCAGACCGGGGAAGACGTCACGATCAGAGCCGGTTTCGGCGGGCATGGGGGCAACCTTGGAGGCGCGGTTGACGGGGGCATCCTGTGAATTGGTTAGGAATTGCTTCCATGAAGTATGATGTATAAAGTTGTGACTTACGGTAGCACCGACACCGTGAGCCTGGTTGGGGCCGTTCTCAATAGCGTTGTCGCTCTGAGGAATGCCGTTGTCGTAGTCTGCGCCGCGAACCATTGTGAAGGTATAGATAATATAGATGTGATGTAGGTGTGGAAAATAGATCCTGGCGGATGTTAGAACCGATAAATTCCTGATGACTGGAGGAATTGCGATTGCGAACCTTTGTTGAGAATTGAGAGGAGTAGAAGATAGTGAAGAAAATTAACTCAGATGTCTTCTTTGCGGCGTATTAATACTTGGCCGTCGAGATCGCGAAACTTGACAGCATCATGAAGTCATGTCTCCACAATGACTTCATCGACGAATGCGCACCGATTGTTGGCCGATCGGGGGTATCAACTTTCTTAACTTGGCAGAAGGGTTCGAATGGGTTGGAAGGGATGGATTACATATTCAATCAGAAGCTCGTATGTTCTAGAAGATATGGTTGTTTCGGGAGAATGATGTTTTGGTTTCAAATTGGATGGTGTCACAGCACTGCCAAGCTTGGTTGGCTTCACTGCTGCGGCAGCGGAACAACCAACCAACCAAGCTGCAAGAGAGGATGAATAAACCAATTAACAGAAAGTCTTGAGTGATACGAGAATTTAAAATTTGATTAAATTGTTACTATTCGTAGTTCTAGTATTCTGAAGGCCTAGCGTATGGCTGAGTTTGCAGTATCTATTGGAGAAAGAACCATTGGAACTGGGTCTGAAATTTCACTATCCCGATAAGAACACTATTTAACTGACTATGGAACGAGTGGGCAAACCTGTAGCCTACTACAAGAGGAAGAATAGAATAGAAAGGATCCTTTGAAGATTAACTACAGCGTGCGAAAGGTTGTCGTTCTACCCGACTTACAGTCCTAGAAAAAAAGTGTTCTTACTGAATTGTCAACTGAGCTACTGACGGATTGCTCTGGGGTTGAAAACGGGCCATAAAGGTCAAACGCGGAAGAATTCAGTAATTCATTAGTGCAAACTATGTTCTGTCAATTTATTTCAATGCAAAAAGGGGCAAGGAGAACTGTCCGACCAGTTCAGCTGGGGTGAGAATAACGACCTCCATTGAGGCACCTGAGGAACCAATCAAGATCTGGAGGAGGCTCTTGTTCACCGAAATCTGAGTCTGAGTGAAAGTCAAGGGTTACTGCGGAATTACGCGGAGGGGGAATCGCTCGTAGAAAAAGCTCATCTATCTCTCTAGACGAGCGAAACCTAAAAAGGTCATGGGATGGGTTCTCTGTCGCGGACAATACCTCATTGCTTTGTAACCCAGGCGAACCCGACACGGAGAGACCATGGAGTAGACCCTCTAGATTTATGATCGACGATCGCTGGCTCCCGATACCTTCAATTACCTGTGATGTCCTATTCGATTGGCTATGAAAGAAGGGTAGCCAGTTATCGCTAAACTCGGACGGCATTTCTCTAAGGAGACTGCGTAGCGTGAACCCCTCGAATAATAGCCCTGGAATTTCTGGAGGCTCCGATAGGATGATTGGCATGGAAACGAGACTCACTGCGACAGAACTCTCCGACCAGCTCTGAATTTCTTCCCAATGTGAAGGGTCTGAGATTACTGGTTGAGGAGGTCCAAGCCTGTCATTAGCAGCATATGAAATATCCTCATACTTTACCCCTACCCTACGCCTCACCGAATGAACCACGAAACCGGCGTTGTAACGTTCGCATTCTTCCACCTCTGCCAGATATGGTTGAAATGACCTGGTGGACCTTGGGTTGCGTTCGCTTTCCGAGCAAGAAGATCGGCAGAAACAGCGACTCAAACGACGACCGAAGCTCCTAAGGACCTCAAGTGGAGTGTGGTCCGGGTGGTGATAGCCAGGGTGCAAGAAGCCAGGGCGGCCCCAGGGTTTTGGATTCCGCATTTCCAGGCATAGCGAAGTGCTCAGGAAGGATGGTTAGATAGAGGGAGGAGGGGAGGTTTGACGGGTATTTATAGACAAGAAGAGGAGAGGACGATAAAGAGCCTCATTTTTCGCTCATGTTTCCAAACAATGGTCTTCAGGGACAAGCGGGAGACGGGAGATGCCGAGTAGACTGTTGATAACATCGTTCGAAAAAGGAGGAGAGACGAGAGAGACCGAGATAGGGGGTCTCGGATTAAGTCGTTCTTTTGATCGGATAATCAGATCAGAGGCAGCCTCAAGGTGAAAGGCAGTCTTTTATCAGAACAAGGTCGTTGGAGGGGTGCTTGCTAGTGATCAGTGGGAATAGATAATCCGGCTGAGTTGCTTGTAGTACTACTAGTGGCAGGGGTTCCAGCTGTCTGCATTGTCTGTGCGACCGAGAGGTCCAGGTGACCAACCGGAGATCGGCCGTGATTCGGGGGCGCCTGGGGGCAACTATCGGGGGCACCAGTCAGAGACAACGAAAGCTCATTGAGAGGTGCAGCTGGCGGCGAGTGAGAATTCGCGCCCGCAGTGGAGAACCTTGAACCCCGATGTATGATGTCATTGAGGCCAGCTTTCCCCAGACGGAGTTTGTTGCCCGCGTATAGTGGCACACCATGGCGTCTGCACGAGGATGTCCCAAGATGTACCAAATTGTATGTACTCCGTACCAGAGCATTGATAGGAGAGATGGAGAGGCAAAGGCAAAATGATCGACGAGGTCGGGCCGAGGAGGAGCTTTGATCTCTTGCAGTAGTGCATGGGTGTAGCAGTACAGAGTGGCAGAGTGGCAGAGTGGCCGAGGGATCAGAGGATCAGTGTCAGAGGAAACAGTATACTCGTACACCACGAATCCAGGTGCAAGTATGGGATATCCGAGTGTAGCTGATATAGCGGAGTGAGTCCATGAGAGTGTCAGAGTATAAGTGTCTCGTCCTACCGTGTTTCCGGGCAGCCGCTGCCAGGTCCGCCCGGTCTGAATGCGACGCTAGACCGTTTTCTTCCCCCTGAGCCACGCTAGCTTCGTCAATTTGCCCCATTTTCCGGCTTTTTGTCTTTTTTCGCCCTTTTTTTAACTCTACACGGGCCAGGTAAATTGAAATTTTACCAAAGCGTTGAGGTACTACCAGTACTGCTGGTACTATAGTGGAGGCTGGGGAAGCAGAAGCATCACCCAGACTCTCCCAGACTCTCCCAACTCCCCCGCACAGACCGGTCCCCAAGCTCCCTCTTCCTCCTCCCTCCCCCTCCCTCTTCTCTTCTCTTCTTTTCTCCTCTCTCTTCTCTTGCTGTCTTCCTCAACTCTTCATCTCTTTAATTGTCCCCTCTGGAAACTCTTTTGTGCTTGCACTTGCACGGGCCTAAGATCTGATTGATCCATTGATCCAATCTATCATGGCGGACGAGAACGGCGGCGAGCCCATCAAGCGCGATGTGCGCAACCACATGCTCTTTGAAATCGCCACAGAGGTCGCCAACCGTGTCGGAGGCATTTATTCCGTCCTCAAGTCCAAGGCCCCCGTCACAACCGCCGAATATGGTGAGCGCTATACCTTGATTGGCCCTCTGAACAAGAACTCGGCCGCGGTCGAGGTCGAGGAGCTCACTCCCTCCAGTCCCGCCATGCGCGAGACTATCAAGTCCATGGAGGCGCGCGGAATTGAAATCGTCTACGGTCGCTGGCTGATCGAAGGTGCTCCGCGAGTACTTCTCATCAACACCGGCACGGGATACCGATGGCTCGATGAGTGGAAGGGCGATCTGTGGAACAACTCCGGCATCCCGTCCCCAGATGCCGATCACGAGACCAATGAGGCCATCGTCTTTGGCTACATGGTCGCCTGGTTCCTCGGCGAGGTATGTACTCTTTCCCCCTTGCAGCAGATCTCACCCTCGCCGCCAATTGGCTGCCGATAAACTGACCGTGCCTTGTAGTACATTGCCCACGAGCGTAAACGTGCCGTTGTCGCCCACTTCCATGAATGGCTAGCGGGTGTGGCCCTCCCCTTGACCAAGAAGCGTCACATGGATTTGACCACCATCTTCACTACCCACGCGACTCTCCTTGGTCGCTACCTCTGTGCCGGCTCCGTCGATTTCTACAACAATCTGCAACACTTTGATGTAGACGCCGAGGCCGGAAAGCGTGGCATCTACCACCGCTACTGCATTGAGCGGGCTGCTGCGCACAGTTCCGATGTCTTCACGACGGTCTCTCACATTACGGCCTTTGAGAGTGAGCATCTGCTGAAGCGGAAGCCCGACGGCGTTCTGCCCAACGGTCTCAATGTGAAGAAGTTCTCCGCTATGCACGAGTTCCAGAACTTGCATTCTCAGGCCAAGGAGAAGATCAACGACTTCGTGCGCGGTCATTTCTACGGACACAACAATTTCGATCTGGACAAGACCCTCTATCTCTTCACCGCTGGTCGGTATGAGTTCCGCAACAAGGGTGTTGACATGTTCATCGAGGGCCTGGCACGTCTGAACCACCGCTTGAAGACCAGCGGGTCGGACATGACTGTTGTTGCTTTCATCATCATGCCAGCGCAAACATCGTCGCTGACGGTCGAGTCTCTCAAGGGCCAAGCTGTGGTCAAGTCACTCCGCGATACCATTGAGAATATCGAAAAGGGAATCGGCAAGCGCATGTATGAACGTTGCCTTTCCTGGAAGGAGGGTGACAACATGCCCGACGAGAAGGATCTGATCACTAGTCAAGATCGCGTACTGCTGCGTCGTCGCCTGTTTGCCATGAAGCGCCACGGCCTACCCCCGATTGTCACCCACAACATGGTCAACGACAACGAGGACCCGATCTTGAACCAGATCCGCCGCGTGGAGATGTTCAACAACGAATCCGATCGGGTCAAGATCGTCTTCCACCCCGAATTTCTCAACTCGTCCAACCCAGTCCTGCCTCTGGACTACGATGACTTTGTTCGGGGTACTCACCTGGGAGTTTTCCCCTCGTATTACGAGCCTTGGGGTTACACCCCGGCGGAGTGCACTGTGATGGGAGTTCCTAGTATCACCACCAACCTTTCCGGCTTCGGATGCTACATGGAAGAGCTCATCGAGAACTCCTCGGACTACGGCATCTACATTGTTGATCGCCGTTCAAAAGGTGTGGATGACTCTGTTAACCAACTCACCGATTTCATGTACAACTTTACCTTGAAGAGTCGCCGTCAACGCATTAACCAACGTAACCGCACGGAGCGACTGAGCGACCTGCTGGACTGGAAGCGAATGGGATTGGAATACGTCAAGGCGCGCCAGTTGGCTCTGCGAAGAGGTATGATTTTCCTCATTTCCCCGCTTCCCCTCATTTTGGGCCCCGAAAACAACCCACTGACCAGATGACATAGCTTATCCCTCTTCATTCGAAGGAGCGGAGGACTACTTCGATATCATTGGTGGTACGGAGCAGAAGATCTCCCGTCCGCTATCGGTTCCTGGTTCTCCGCGGGACCGTTCTGGTATGATGACTCCCGGGGATTTCGCATCTCTCCAGGAAGGTCATGAGGGTCTCAATACTGAAGACTATATCGCCTGGAAGCTTCCGTAAGTGCCAACTAAATTCTGTGTCCCACCCACTACAATCTTCCAGATAGCTAACACACTACTAGGGAGGAGGAGGAACCTGATGACCACTTTTTCCCGCTTACCCTCCGGACTCGCAAGTCCGCCGATCGCCCCCAGTCCCCACTGGACAGCATCTCGATCAATGGGGGCCATGAAGCGGAGGGCAGTCCCCCGGCCAAGGCCTAGGTCGGAAGTAGACCCTGAGTTTCGGAACTCAACGTGTGGGTCCACGTTGGAGGTCTTTTCTAATATCTGCTCTTCTCTGCATTTGGAGTCGCGTGTTTCTGTTTTCTTCTTTTTCTTCTTTTTCTTTTAATTTCTTTGCTGTTCTTTTCCTTGTTCCATTTACTTCCCCCTCCATCATCCCGAGGACTCGGACTCATCCCGTCCATAGTGTTGTAATTGTCTCTATTCACTTCCATGCATTTGGAGCCATGTTTTACCCGAATTTGAGAAATGTTTATTATGGGTTATGATTTGTTGTTTCTTGGTGGCTGGTGCTGGTTGGTATAGCTGATACAGGTGGTAAAATTGGTAGCTGGTAGGTAGCTGGTAGGCAGCTGTAGCTGGTAACCTACACCACGCAATAACCGATCGTCGGTTGGCTTCGGAGCAGTAGTGGATAAACCACCAGCTAATAGAGTTACCCGCAAACCCAATAATAAGAGAAGATCATTTTCGACGAATCCCGTTCGGTGAACCCTTTTCGTGGTCTGCAGTCATGATGAACACAACCTCCACAGGAGCACCCCACTCCGAACTATTTCTACCCCTCCATGGCTGTCTCCTCCTTCTTCTCTTTCTTCTTTCCTCAACTTAACCTTCTCTTCATTTCGCTTCCGACTCAATTCTCGACTTCAATATCTACCATCGGTAGGACTCTCCAAATGGAGTCGCGCACGTCCTAGTCTCGCCTATGCTACCCGGCAGTCATCATAGCATCCTACTACTATGATGATCGCCGGGTAGGGCGGACAATCGGATCAGAGGTCCTCCTCGCTACGATGGTCATCGTGGATCAAGGTATTTGTTCATGGTATAACAGTCAGCACACGCATGACAGGTGTTCGGTGCGTCTGGTCTGGGAATTGATTGGCTTTGCATTCATGCTGGCTTTCGATTCCTGGGCCAGACGCTCGTTCTGAGATTATACTGTCAAAACTTGATCTAGATAATACTAGCGAAAGGACATGCGTGACTTGATTGTTTCCCCCTTGTGTTTTGCATTGCTGTTGTGTTGCTGAATGAAATAGTTGAGATTGCTGAGACCATTGAGGTGGTCTTGACGGTCTTGACTAATTCCATCCAGCTAATGCAGATGGCAATGCCTTCTCCCAGGGATGCTAACCATCTCCAAGTATAAACAGTTCTTGTCGCATCAAAATGGCTACCGACAAGATTACTTTCCTGACCAACTGGTATGCTAACACTACATCTTATAGCCCTTATATTCCATTCAGTCTTATAAGAGCTCTGGCTGAACATTTCCAGGCACGCCACCCCGTACCACGCCCCCCTCTACCTCGCCCAGTCCCGCGGCTACTTCAAGGATGAAGGCCTCAAGGTCGCTCTCCTGGAGCCCAATGACCCTTCCGATGTGACTGAGATCATCGGTAGCGGCAAGGTCGACATGGGCTTCAAGGCCATGATCCACACTCTTGCGGTTCGTACACCTCGCAACCATTGACATGACGCCAAAATCAATATTAACACATCACTCAGGCCAAGGCTCGCAACTTCCCGGTGACCTCCATCGGATCTCTGCTTGACGAGCCTTTCACCGGTGTCGTCTACCTGAAGTCCAGCGGTATCACCGAGGACTTCCGCTCGCTCAAGGGCAAGCGCATCGGCTACGTCGGCGAATTCGGCAAGATCCAGATCGACGAGCTCACCAAATACTACGGTATGACCACCGACGACTACACCGCCGTCCGCTGCGGTATGAACGTCACCAAGGCGATCATCCGCGGCGACATCGACGCCGGTATCGGTCTCGAGAATGTCCAAATGGTCGAGCTGGCCGAGTGGCTCGCCGATCAGAACCGTCCCCGCTCCGACGTCCAGATGCTCCGCATCGACCAGCTCGCCGAGCTGGGATGCTGCTGCTTCTGCTCAATCCTGTACATTGCCAACGACGCCTTCATCGCCGCGAACCCTGAGAAGGTCTCGGCCTTCATGCGGGCCGTCAAGCGCGCTACAGACGACGTCCTCGCCGACCCGGCCAAGACTTACGAGGAATACATCGATATCAAGCCTATCATGGCAACCCCCGTTAACCGTAAGATCTTTGAGCGCTCGTACGCTTACTTCAGCCGCGATCTGAAGAACGTCGCCCGTGACTGGACCAAGGTTACCAACTATGGTAAGCGTTTGGGTATTCTGGACGATGCCTTTGAGTCAAACTATACCAACAGCTTCCTTTCCTGGAACCTGGATGCGGACTCCACTGATCCCACTGGTGATCAGAAGCGCATGGCTGCTCTGCAGGAGGAGGTTGCTGATAAGGGTGGCTTTAAGCGTCTTGAGGTTTCGGCTTCGGCTTAAATCTTTTAGTTGTTGAATATTTGATACTAGGGTTTTCTCCTAGTAGTCTACCAGGCATCAATCACTCTTTAGCCTGATTATCCAGAGATCAATGAAGAGATTGCTCCAATGAGTCGAAGAGTTTCCTTGTAGTATGCAGGTAGATGTGAAAAGTATGCAGATGTACATTCGATTCGTCCTTAAGCACCGCTTCAAAGGACATTGCCTGGAGCCCATTTTCAAGACTGCAATGGGTCTACAAGGTTCAAGTTCTGGAGTGCGTCTAGCGTAGAGGGGTATGTTGAAGCACGGTTCGGCCCAAAATTCGTCTCAAGTCCTTTCAAGACTTGCTCAAATATTGACTTTGCCTCTTGAAGCCGATGTTTTGAATTATCTGGAGAACCCATGTGGGTTTGTCCTATGGTTTTCTCGTGTTCTTTTAGGGTTTGCTCCCATGTAATCTCGACCTCTTGAAACCGACTTGAATGAGGTGCATGCCTAACCGCAGCATAGAGCATTTGGGGAGTGATCGGCCAACGAGACATGAACACAAGCCCCGATGCCTTGTAGGCATGGCCGACTGCATGTACTCATTCAATTGATTGGCGATCAGACCCTGCTATCTGCGCAGCAAGACCGGACAGGTCGCCCATTGTTATAGTACGAAACTTGAACACAATACGGTGTGTTCGAATTATGACTTATATAGTAAATCTTGAGATGCTAGTACTATACAGGGTGCGGGTATTCCTGTTGATTATTCAAGTGGTATTCACATTGGTAACGCCAGGCTATCTATAAATGCATCTCGTGGAATGGGTTATGTGGTGTGCTGAATCACAGAAAAATGACAACGCTCCTGTACAGCTTCTTAAAACCCGATATAGGGACTGTAGAATGGTGTATGACAAAATTATGTAGGGTAATCGGGTTGCCGGTCAATCTGGGGCGAGAGCTTGCTAGCAGGTCGATCACGCTGCAGCAGCATCAGATCCTTTTTCTTGATCTGATTTGTCGCTCCCACTCCCACTCCCGCTCTCGGCATTCTCTGGCTCTGTCGTGGTTGTGGCAATAGTCTTCGCATTGACAATTTCAAGGAGCTTAGCGGCCAGCTCTTTTGAACCTTCTATCTTGCTTAACTTGGTTTGCAAGTGCTCGATGTCGTTTTGCATTCTAGAGAAGTTGTTAGTATTAGCCATATATAGAAGATGAACTATAGTTGAACTCACTTCTTCTTGCCGTGCTCTGTATTGACATTGGCTTCTTCAAAAGCCCTCACCCAATGGTCGCGATAGCTGTTGAACACTGGTACCATGATCATATCGACGGTCATGTCAGGCAGATGTTTGCTAAGAACGCGATGAAGAGTACCGGTCTCCTTAGCAAGAGTCTCAATGAATGGGTGAACATCCGGTGAATCTCCCTCTGCATCCCAGTCAACCTTCCTCATGGCATTGACATGAACCGATGAGCGAGAGCTCATGATATCCACAAGCTTTTCGTGGATTTGGTTCTGATGCTCCTGTAAAAGCCGCTTGACCTTATCAAACTCGGCCATAACCTGATTCGACTGTCCGTGCCGCCTAACAAACTCTCGAACATACGGCATCAGGGCAATGACGAAACTCAATGCTTGAGAAGAAAGAGCAAGGTGTTTGGTCGTAATATTCTTCAATCCGGCACTCCGCGTCGCTCCCGCACCAAGAATAAGCTGAGCAGATCTGGAGTTGAATTGCTTCAAGATTTCTAGAAGCTGCGGGGCAATATCCTGAATCATGCTCGGAATGTTCGCCATGAGGAATTCAAATTCCTCCATGCTGCGCATCATGGCCATTGCCGACTCAGGCAGAATGTGCTTTTGCTCATCAATGACTGCAGTACGCACTTTATCCTTGCTATTTCCGTTCGCGGGTGCACTAGCGTCGGGTGATTTAGCCTGTGACTGCTCACTCTGCGGAATCCAGATCTTCGAAACTTCCACCCATGCCTCGATGTCTTTGGTGCTTGCATCCAAAATACGGCTGAGAATGATATTTTCACCATCTCCAAAGTCGCGAGCGTCCCATCGATCAGCATCCATAAGCTTAACGATGTGGTGGCGCTGTGAATCGCCGAAACGGTTGATAAAATCGTGGATTTGGTTGCCGACGATTGTTTTAAGTGCGGTTCCGCCTCGTCCGGAGATTGCTTCGCACTCATCGGCAAAAAGGCGATTGAGGGTGAAATATCTTAAGAACTCTTCTTTGGAAAGTTGAGCAGTCTGTTCCGAGCGAACTTTGAGAACCTTGGTGATCTGAGACTGGGCAATGTCGACCGCCTGGCCAAGAAGACTAGACATATCCAAAACCTGCAGGATCTCGTCCTGGGCCATAGCAGAAACAGATGACCCACTCGTCACCTGGTCGAGGCTCTGTGGATTGGGGCTCCGAGGTGGAGATCTCACACCAGTCACAGGGGAACTTCCGAGTCCACTAGCAATATCCAAAAGGATCTTCACTTGGACACTCAGTCGACGCAGAGACTCGCTGATTCCAGTATAGATTCCAACCAGCATGGAATAGGCATCTTCTGAATCAAGAGCACGGAGATTGCGTGCAAGAGTAGATGATTTTTCCTGCTGGCTCCGTTGGCGATCACTGTGTGTGGATATCGAAACCATTGATTCGTTATCATCGTCACTGGAGCTAGGCAAGTGTTTCCGTATAAGTCCTTTCATTTCACGTAGGACAGCACTTTTAAATGAGGTAGCTGCAGGAGTGGTGTAGCGAGCTCGAGCAAGCCCAGTGAGCTGCGTATTC
This sequence comes from Penicillium pancosmium, assembly GCA_031761475.1. Classification (NCBI taxonomy): domain Eukaryota; kingdom Fungi; phylum Ascomycota; class Eurotiomycetes; order Eurotiales; family Aspergillaceae; genus Penicillium; species Penicillium pancosmium. The sequence goes on along the minus strand of JAVMSB010000244.1, from coordinate 27,731 downwards.
AACTGCGATCGCAGTTCACTGTCAATGTTCATATATGCTGGCGATACCATTGACACAGGGCGCTGGCCACCGCGTTGCCGCTGGAATGAGGCACCCCAGCGTTGCAGTGTAGTATCTGAAGACACATTCTCCACATGCTTTCGCAAATCTCCAAGCAAATCATTCAAAAATCGAGTTTCATATCCCATTCCAATTCGCTGTCTCAACTGAGAAAGGTCATCCGATGCACCTTCGAGAGCCTTGAGTCTTCGGAGATCAATAGCCTGGCGTTGGAGGTTCTGGTCCTCCCCTTCAACAGGACGACTTGATACCTTCTCGCCGGCCATCAACTTCTCCACTTCATCGAGTTCATCGGCAGCAACTTCAATATCGCCTTGCTCCACCAATTCTTCGCAGCGAGAAACAGACCCAACTACATCACGAAGCTGAGCTACCGCAGCAGCCAGCATGCGCACATTTTCCCTCCGTCTTCTCAGATTGACAATTTTCATACCACCAAGAGCCATTTCCTTGTCAATTTTTTGCAGGTCCCGTCGCAATAATTGAATGCGTTGTACGGAGTCGGCCGCTTCCGCGTGCAATTCTCGCAAGGAGCCAAGGGCCGTGAAGAAAGATTTCGATGCAGTAGAAATGGACGAGATGAGATGGATCTCGACGGTATCCATGTACCAAGAAAGCTTTTCCTGAAGAATAGCATTTGTGGCCAGCGCCTTTCTCCCTGTCTGTGCTGGCTCAGGGGCACCACCGTTGGCGTTTTGATCGTCCTTGACCGGGGGCCGCGGGGGTCTAACCACCTCCGATTTCTCTGATATCACGTCGAAGGTGCGGGGATTTTCAAGATGAAAATCTTCGTCAAAGTAAACCTGCGGAATAGTCGATAGGGGCGTCACGGCAGGACCACGGCCACGACCAGTCGATGAACGTCGGCCTCGAGGACTAAAAGGCGAGGTGGGACGAGAGCTAGTCGACATCACTGAAGATCTCCGTTCGGGACTCCAGGGTTTCAGAGAGTCTGTATCTTCAAACTTGGGGGATTTGACGCCCGACGGTTGCTGGTTTTCTTCGCTGGAAGCTTCTCTCGATTGATGGAAGACATCGTAGAGGGAACCCACTTGCGCCAGGTACGGCTGGAACGCCTTCGAGTCCACATGAGCGATATTTGTCAAGGTGACCGGTGGAATGTCACGAGAGGACGGAGGCTTATATCCGGTAGACGAAACGGCAGTATGAGGGGTCAAACCGGTGCGGACTATTGGCGCTTGGAGAAGGGACGAAATGGCTGCGGAGAGATAAGCCGATCAACATCCAATTGACTAAGGTCCCCTAGGTAGACAACATACCATTTTGACCTGACTCGGAGATCGAGCCATGATGTTGGGAAGTATCCAAGATTCCCCCAATGCTCACAATCGAGCTTGCCGTAGATCCCCTCCTCAGGGGGTACCGCTGTGGGGGAACCCGCGGAGACTCCAGTTGGGGTGTCGAGTAGTGGGAGATAACAGGGGTCGATGCACCAGATGCCAGGCTATCAATTGACTTGCGCGGACTGGTTGGCGCCATCTTGTACACAACCGCAAGGCGGATGCGACAACCACCGGGAGTCAATCGTTGGGGAAGCTCGGAGTTATCTGATCATGACAGATTGGCCCCTTGAAGGAATAGTTTCCGGGTCCACCACAGTCGACGGTGGTTGGGTAAGTTGAAATCGTCGCCAGTGGATAGCCTATACACGACTGCGTCCACGGGAGTTCACGGTTGAGCTGGGCTGATGTAGTTGTCAAGGTGGCTTTGTTTCCAGCGCCATGCGCAATTCCGCCCAATCGGGAAGCTGCTCACCCGCGGCTGACCGCCTTATGTACTTCTGCCTTGGGGCCTTGGGGCCTTGGGACCTTACTGCCTTACCGCCTGAGTAAACAGGCGTAACCCACTTAACGCGTGAAACGGGAAAGCGCGACGCGTTCGCGCCTGCCCAACCAACCACCAAAAGAACTCTCTCCCTCCCTTTCTAGCAAAAAGTCGCTGGATCTCCCACCACATCATCACATCACCACCACCACATCATGGATCGACGCACTCCCTATACCCTGAGCGTCCTCGCTCCTAGCACCAATGGCGCCGATGAGTCCCGCTCACAAATTCAAAATAAATTAAGGGATTTTGTCCTTGAATTCCAGTTGGACAATGCTTTTATCTACCGGTACATCCCACCTGCACCTATTCCCAGGAGTGGTCGTCCAAGGAAACACCAATACTAATCCCAATCATCCATCTCACAGTGACCAATTACGGCAGAATGTTCTTGTGAAGCAATACTACTGCGATATCGATATCGCCCATCTAATTTCTTACAACGAAGAGCTGGCCCACAAACTCACCACCGAGCCCGCCGATATTATTCCTCTGGTGAGTGCATCATCATCAGAAAAGCGCCTTCCTTCTTAAACATGAGCTAACTTTGACTCAGTTTGAGCACGCTCTTCTGGACTGCACTCGGCGAATCGTCTATCCCGGTCAGCGTGATATCGAACTTCCCTCCCACCAACTTCTCCTCCACTCCTCGGCATCCCACATTTCCATCCGTGACCTCAATGCCACCAATATTTCCCACCTCGTCCGAATTCCCGGTATCGTAATTGGCGCCTCGACTATCTCATCGAAAGCGACTACTGTCCACATTCGCTGCAAGAATTGCGACCACAGTGAAAATATCACTGTTGACGGTGGCTTCTCTGGTCTTTCGCTCCCACGACGATGCGGTCGCAGCAAGGAGCCTGGTGATCAACCTGGCGAGCAATGTCCGCTGGACCCGTATGTCGTGCACCATGAGAAGTGTGAATTCGTGGATCAGCAAGTGCTCAAGCTTCAGGAGGCCCCCGATCAGGTTCCAGTTGGTGAGCTTCCACGTCACGTTTTGATCTCTGCCGATCGTTACTTGGCCAATCGTGTTGTTCCTGGATCTCGTTGCACGGTCATGGGTATTTTCTCTATCTATCAAGCAAAGGGTGTCAAGAAAGAGGCCGCGGTGGCCATTCGCAACCCCTACCTGCGCGCTGTCGGTCTCAATACAGACGTGGATCAGACCGCCAAGGGTAACTCGATCTTTACTGAGGAGGAGGAACAGGAGTTCTTGGAGATTAGCCGTCGCCCTGATCTGTACGATGCTCTCGCCCGCAGCATCGCTCCCTCCATTTACGGCAATCTGGATATGAAGAAGGCCATCGTCTGTCTCCTAATGGGTGGCTCGAAGAAGATTCTTCCAGATGGCATGAAGCTGCGTGGTGATATCAACGTTCTCATGCTTGGTGACCCTGGTACCGCCAAGTCCCAGTTGTTGAAGTTCGTCGAGAAGGCCGCTCCTATCGCCATCTACACCTCTGGAAAAGGTTCTTCGGCTGCCGGTTTGACGGCCTCTGTGCAGCGTGACCCTGCTACCCGCGAGTTCTACCTGGAAGGTGGTGCCATGGTTCTGGCTGACGGAGGTGTTGTCTGTATTGATGAGTTCGATAAGATGCGTGACGAGGACCGAGTGGCTATCCACGAAGCCATGGAGCAGCAGACCATTTCTATTGCCAAGGCCGGTATCACAACCATTCTTAACTCGCGAACCTCAGTTCTGGCTGCTGCCAACCCGATTTTCGGTCGTTACGATGACCTGAAGACCCCCGGCGAGAATATCGACTTCCAGACCACCATTCTTTCTCGTTTCGATATGATCTTCATTGTTCGCGATGACCATGAGCGTGGCCGTGACGAGCGCATTGCCCGTCACGTTATGGGTGTGCACATGGGTGGGCGTGGTGTCGAGGAACAGGTTGAGGCTGAGATTCCCGTGGAGCAGATGAAGCGCTACGTCAGCTACTGCCGCAGGTAAGTTTTGACTGCCATTCCATTTTATGTCCTCTATTTTTCTTAGAAACTAACACCTATTCTAGTCGCTGTGCCCCTCGTCTCTCTCCCGAGGCTGCTGAGAAGCTGTCTTCTCATTTCGTGTCCATTCGCAAGCAGGTGCATCGGACCGAGGTTGAATCCAACACCCGTTCCTCCATCCCTATCACTGTGCGTCAGCTCGAGGCCATTGTCCGTATCACGGAGTCTCTGGCCAAGCTATCTCTGTCACCTATCGCCACCGAGACACACGTTGACGAGGCCATTCGTCTCTTCTTGGCATCGACGATGGATGCCATCACTCAGGGTGAGGGCCAGCAAGGTAGCAAGGAGCTCATGGAGGAGGCCAGCCAGATTGAGGACGAGCTCAAGCGCCGCTTGCCCGTTGGGTGGAGCACTAGCTTGGCCACCCTGCGCCGCGAGTTTGTGGATGGCAAGGGCCGCAGTGAACAAGCGCTCAACCGGGCGATCAATGTTCTGCAACGGCGCGAGACGGTGCAGATTCGCTCGGGTGGTTCCCAGATCTACCGTAACCAGGCTTAATATCTCGTATGTGACGAATCTGATATGTTGAATTGGATATGGGTGATGGGTTTGTTTTCAAGTTCCTCAATCTTGGCATTTGCCTTGCGATGGCATAGGCGTTTAGCGGTGTTTGGTGTGCAATATCCGGATGTGGGGGTTGTTCTATTCTATCCAGAAATGAAAATATACTATCATACTACACTATCATACCATCCAAGCCTGATTGACGTCGAACTAGCTACCTAAAATACTATGAGTAGTACTACCTATGTAGTAGTACCTTTTTTCCGAAGTCGTTCAAGTTGCCCTGAAGGTCACATCCCGCCTAGAGAGTATACAAGTAGACCTGGAAGTATATACTAATATAGTGCCACACTGGCACGTGCCAGTGGATATACTATTAGTACCGCAGTATCCGTACTCTGGTAGTACTAACTTGAAACATGCTCCCATTACAAGCTGCCTTTAGACATTTATACTACTGCGACCTAGTAATAATTGCTGCAATTTACGAATATTCATCAAATATACTTCTACCTTGTCTCCAGCAGGCTACGAGTACACCCCTTTTCCGGTGCCTCGTGCAGGTGCAAGATGAGGCGTGCCGATCCGTCCCATCTCCGATATCCACCCCAATTTGGACACCCCTTCCCAGGCATCTAGCCATAATGTCTTGTGTGGAATAATTCTAGATCGACCGGCAGTATCACTAGATGGAGAGCAGGAAATGAAGGTATTGCTATTTCCAGCCGCTTGAATGGGCCACGCGGGCTAGCGTGGTGGAGTGACAGCCTTCCCCCACGGCCCCTGAAACACTCGGCGCTCGTGGGTGTTGACCCGCTTTATTCGTACCTTTTACACACTCGTACTAGCCTCTGTCCACTCAGGAGAACGTCCAGACCCAATCCTTTGCTTTTTTCCCCTTCTCTTTTTATTTCTTACTTTTCGACATTCCACCCACACTCGCTCACCTTCGCTCACTCACTTTCTTCTCCCTGCTGGCTGGTCCAACATGGAGATGGAGAGTTCCCCGGGAACGGGCGAGGCCATCCACGGTCCTCTGCCGGATGCGTCCCACCCTTTGCCTCTGCCTGCACCTTCAACCTCGACAACCACCTCTACGGAGCTTGTCTCCGACAAGCAGCCTATCTCTCGCTCATCATCTCTTCGGCAGAAACGATCATCACTTCCCCCACGAGCCCATCCGGGAGCTCGCCATACCAAACGCCTGACATTGAATTTCCCCATCAACATTCCGCTGGATCAACCGATCTCAGCTACCGACTCAGTCGCCTCACCAGGACCCATGACCCCCGTTACCCAGTCGTCAACACGTGCCTCCCCAGCAGTACCTGCTGGGACTCCTCTCCCCTTTGACACAGAAGATGATGGCTACGACTTCCTCCGAGCCATCGCCTCGCAGGAGCGGAGGGTGATGGAGCTGCGGGAGGAGTTGCATCGCGCAGAGTCCGAGCTGTCCACCATCAAGAAGCAATGGGCCTTGTCCGAAAAGTCCAAGAAACGCACCGAGATCAACCTCCATGCCGAACCTATGCTGCCACTTCGCTCACCCGAACTGTCTACTCCGGAAGGGGGGTCGAGCGTACCCTCCCACCGCCGCGAACAAAGCATGAGTTCGGTTGGGAGCTCCTCGGTGTCACAGGAGCGGATAAGTCGAGAGTTGGATCGGCGCACCAGTCTTCGTGCCGCTGCCGCACCAAAGGGCACGTCGATCTCTGCCAATGGTCGTCGCGTGTTCCAGGGCTCTCATGCTCGAACGCTCTCCCTTCTCTCCCCCGTCACAGCACCCAGCTCCTCCATTGGCGGACCTGGCCCTGCTGAACTGGATCGCGTGGGACGCACCCCGCGATCGGCAACACTCCCATCTGTTGAACGCAACTCAGTTGCCAACATTGGAATGCCGACTGATGAGAGCGACGTTCCGGACCAAGTACTTGACCAGTGGCGCAAGACTATGCCCATGCCCCCGCCATCGCGGGAAGCTCTCGTACGTACTGGCAAGCAAATGGCCTCGGATCTTCGAGAAGGGCTGTGGACATTCTTTGAGGACATTCGACAGGCAACGGTGGGCGAAGAAGGCATTAGCGCGACGGAATCGCGGACCATGTCGCCTTCAAACTCATTAGCACCGCCAAACTCACGAAAAAGAGAATCTCTTTCAGCCAAGTCAAGGAGTCGAGAGCGACTATCAGCCTCGGGGGATAAATTGTCACGATCGTCATCATCGTCATCGTCGCGGGGTAGGCCTCAAGCGGCCGAGAGTACATCTGGTAAAGACACCGCGCCGCCAGACATCTCCAAGTCATTCTGGCACGAATTTGGCGTTGATTCACCAGCGCAGATGTCGCCCGCCGCTCGTCGCAGCTCCTCCAACCTCCCAAACGCCAGCAACAACAGCAACAGCGCCGACGCCACGACCCCTCGGGCCGCGAACGAACTAGAGAATCCCGGTCGCCGCTCCAGCAGTCCAGTCGAAGCGGAGGATGATACCATGGGAAACTGGGATCTGTGGGATACGCCACTCCCCGCTTCTAAAATGAAGCATACGCCCTCTTCGAGCAGGTCCACGGTGGATTCCTCGAAACACGACAAGTCCCCTACAACCCAGGGCAGTAGCCCCCGCACGAGTGCTAGGTACATTTCAACTTTTCCTGATTTCATTTATGACAACCTCGTTATGCGCTGACGCCGTCCCCAGCTTTGGCGACTGGAACCCGACCCTCGCCGTGCCAGACCCCAGTGTCACTGAAGGCATCCCCTGGCCCACCATTACGAAGCTGGCACCGTCCACGCTTCAGCGAACTGCCTCCAATCTGATGGCTGAATGGGAGCGTAGTCTTTCACCTTCCCCGGAGCGTCAAGGCTCCGTTTCTCCTTCAAAGAGTAGCAAGAAGGACTGATTGTAACATCGGCTCTACTTTCCCTACTACCTTTTTGATCTTCTTTGTAAATATTTACCCCCCATTTCATTCTTCGGCCCCGTCAGCAAGGGCCTCCCGTTGGGCGAATTGGCACGAATACACCACGGACTCATGCAAGGCTACGATTGTTCAATCCCACGAGAGCGTTGTTTTCTTTCTATTTTCCCATGCGTATAACTTTGGGAGCGTCTGTTTTGATTTCTTTTTTTTTTATTTGACTTGACCGGATATACCGGTCTCGCATATACTTTTAAACCCACAGAAGATTCAATAAAATAAACAGAACGAATAATTCGAAATTTCAGTATTTCAGTGTGAATGCAATGATAATAATCCTTGGGTACCTCGTATGTATGTGCCTCATACTTCGAGCGGGAATTTTCCGGATGGGTCACGTGCCGCAGGATCCGCAAATTTATTTTCGCCACTCCGCGAGATCCTCCGCAGCGCAGAGAGTCTGTTTGTTCGAATCTACAAACCCTCCAGGGGATCAGATACCCACCTTCACTTTTTCTTGCCGAGTCAGACACCCCATTTTGAATCACGACTACTTAATCTGCCTACCCCTATCTTCTCCAGTCGATTCACATTTCCCCCTACAACATGAGTATTCCGGGTATGTTGCCGGGCATGGGTGCCAACAACCAGATGCAAGGCATGAACGAAAATGAGCAATGGATGATTAAGATGGTAAGATTCTTCCTGTCAAGTCAAGTCGAGTCAAGTCGCGAACTCCAGACTAACATGCGCAATAGATGCAAAATGGAATGGAGTCGTGTCCCGTGAAGACAGTCATGGCCGGTACAATGGGTTTCGGTCTGGGTGGTGCTTTCGGTCTCTTCATGGCCAGTGTAAGATCCCACCCTCTCTTCCGTCTCGAAAATGACACCTCTAACAAAACCCTTGCCACAGATGTCCTACGACTCCTCCCTCACACCCCAAGGCCAAGCAATCTCGAACCTTCCCTGGCGGGAGCAAGTCCGCCGCGGCTTCAAGGACATGGGCGCGCGCTCCTGGTCGTCCGCGAAGAACTTCGGCATCGTCGGTGCCCTATACTCTGGTACTGAGTGCTGTATCGAGGGCCTGCGCGCCAAGAACGATCTCACCAACAGCGTTGCGGCTGGTTGTATTACTGGTGGTATCCTTGGTGCTAAGGCTGGGCCGCAGGCGGCTGCTTTTGGCTGTGCGGGCTTTGCGGCTTTCAGTGCGGCTATTGATGCTTATATGCGCATGCCTGAGTCTGAGTAGACGGGCTGTGCTGGACTTGGACTGGCTTGGGAAACGAAGGATTTGTGAACTGGAACTCCTCACTCTTTGCGGTCTGGGTGAATCGGTTGTGAGCTGCTACTGCGACCGAGACTGTTGCTGCTGCTCCTTACTATCGATCACCTTTGACTGGCTTGTTTTGATATTGCTCCTTCGCGTCTTCTCGACTTGTATATTTCCGTGGCGCTTGGCGATGTTTGGATAGATGGTGCATAAAAGGCGTTTGGGTTGCTCCTTCTTTGCATTTTTTTCTCTTTATTTTTCGTGTCACAGGGCTGTGTGGTGTGGCTTTTATGCTGCATCAGTCATCTACTTTGCACTTGTATTATATTTGCATGTTCTGTGTGAACATAGGCGGCAAGAGATGTTTAGACATTCCCACTCTCAATATTGATACCAGATCGGATTAAATAATAATATTTTTCTGGAATTTCTCTGTCTCTATGAAATGTGCACTATACTAGTATTGCTACAGCCAGGCATCAGGTGCTATCAAAGCAGGCTTATCTAGTATTTCATATTGATATTGCTATGTTCACATATTATTCACACTGGACTGTTCAAGGAAGAACAATGTATTTCTCAAGGTGCTTGGGAATAGCACCACGAAGCTCCTTGCTCTTGAGCCAAGTTTCGGAGAACAGACGGTCCGCATAGCGGTAGGCACCATCGCAAAGAACAGTGACGACTGTGTTGCCCTTGCCCAGCTTCTCGGCAACCTCCTTCGCAGCGACGACGTTCAGCGCGGAGCTAGCACCCAGGTACAGACCCTCCTCATCCAGGCAGCGGTAGACCATCTCGATAGACTTCTCGTCAGGAATGTTCACCGAGCCGTCGAGGAGATCAATATCCGGTTGCAAATTGTCGGTCACTCGACCCTGACCAATACCCTCGGTGATACTGCCGCCAGAGCGATCGGTCAGCTTGCCGCCGCTCTGGATGTAGCTGTGCAGGACACTGCCGGGAGGATCGGCGAGGAAACACTTCACACGACCATCGCTAGCGGTCTTGAGGTAGCGGGTGATACCAGCCAGGGTACCACCAGTACCGGTGGCACAGGTAAAGGCATCGATCTTGCCGCCGGTTTGCGCCCACAGCTCCGGGCCGGTGGTTTCAATATGCGCCTGGCGGTTGGCGGTGTTGTCGAATTGGTTGGTCCAGACTGCATTGTCCAGCGACTCTGCGTGTCGCTTAGCCTGGTGGTTGTAATTTTGAGGGTTGTCGAATGCGACGGCGGGAACCGGGTAGACCTCCGCACCCAGTAGACGGAGCAGATCAATCTTGCCCTGGGATTGGGTGTTGGGCATGTAGATAACCAGCTTATATCCCTTTGACCGGCAGACGTGGGCAAGGCCAATACCAGTGTTACCGGCAGTACCCTCGACAACGGTACCGCCGGGCTTCAGCAGTCCCTTCTCCTCGGCATCCTTGACGACGAAGAGAGCGGCCCGATCCTTGACACTACCACCAGGGTTCTGGAACTCCGCCTTGCCTAGAATGTTGCAACCGGTTTCCTCGGAAAGACGCTTCAGTCGAATGAGGGGAGTGTTGCCAATTGCTATGTGACAAAAAAAATCAAGCGTTAGCTGAACGTAGTTCGGAGCTGGGAGCTGGAGCATGAACACATACCTTCCGTCAGGCCATTGACATAGCCTTGGGCAGTGGACACTTTAGTGGCATAGGCAGTTGATCCCTCCGCAGCGCGAAGGGCGGTGGTACCAAAGCGCCGAATACTTTGACGGAACATCGTGTGCACGAGTGCAATTGCTAAAGAAACAATTGTAGCCAAGCTCACTTTCAACCCCAGTTGCGATCACATCATCGCGCGGGCGGAGATCGGCCGAGGACCTCCGATGACGGGATGACTCAGCGCACGTGACCCATCGACGGTACTGTGTATTGTAGAGCGAAGGCGGTGAGGACCTGCTATCGTTCCTTCCCCGTTTGGGCTGTTTGTTTACCGCCTCCCCCTCACTCTGTCATTTCATCCGGCGCCTGCGATGGTCTTTGCCTTCTAATCAGTTGCGCCTCGATATTAACCACCATGCCAGGCCGAGTCGCCGCCCGTTCGACCTCTGCCGCGACACGTCGGTCCTCAGCACAGCCCTCCACAGGCCGTGCTCCTTCCGTGACCCCGTCGTTCGCAATCCCCGAAGAAGCAGCATTGCCCTCATCCTCCCCGAATCTCCGCCGCGATGTATGCGCTCTCTTCGCCGATGCTCAGCGCTCTACAACCGGCCACCGCAAGCTGGTGGTGCGCATGCGTAAATTGCAGGAGATCTGCGCCGGAATTGCGCCGAAGAAGAAAGGAAAAGACCAGGAGCCGGAGCCAGTCGTGATTCCTGAGGAGGAGACGGTCGCTGAGAAGGAGTTTAATGTGGAGGTCGGCCGTTGTATGCTTCGGATTCTTCCCATTAAGAAGTCCGAGCCTGTCGGTGATCGCGTCTTGCGCTTCTTAGACACCTTCCTGGCCCACGCGGCCGAGAAGGATAATGAGATTATCGCTGCCGCGACCCAAGGCGAAGATGAGATGCAAGTCTCATCTGAAACTCCAACTTCGCGTCTGACCTCCAGCCTGGTCTCTCTGATGGTGCCTGTGCTTTCCGCCAAGGATAAGATGATTCGATTCCGCGCTACCCAGATTATCGCCCATATTGTTAATTCACTCGAGTCTATCGATGACGAGCTATATCATACCATCCGAGGTGGTCTACTGAAGCGCATTCGCGACAAGGAATCTTCCGTTCGGGTCCAGGCTGTGATAGGACTCGCACGTCTAGCCGGTAACGATGAGGAGGATGAAAATGACGACAATTCGACAGCCCTTCTCGAAAAATTGATTGAGATCATGCAGAACGACACCAGTGCCGATGTCCGAAAGAACCTTCTCGCCAGCCTCCCGCTCGCACCCGTCACTCTTCCCTACCTACTCGAACGTGCCCGCGATCTCGACGCTCCGACGCGACGCACGCTATACGCGCGTCTACTACCTACTCTAGGTGATTTCCGCCACCTGTCCCTATCTATGCGTGAGAAGCTTCTCCGTTGGGGTCTGCGAGACCGTGACGAGACTGTTCGCAAAGCGACCGGCAAATTGTTCTACGACCGCTGGGTTGAGGACTGTGCTGGTACAAACAACGACCAGAGCGAAGGTGCTACCGTCCAGCGCTCCCCGGCTGATATTAATGCGCTCCTGGAGCTTTTGGAACGTATTGATGTGGTCAACTCGGGTGTTGAGACTGGCATTGCACACGAAGCGATGCGCAGTTTCTGGGAGGGTCGTTCTGATTACCGGGAGGCGGTTGTCTTTGACCAGCCTTACTGGGAATCTCTCACGGCCGAGTCAGCTTTCCTGATTCGATCGTTCAATGACTTCTGCCGCGTTCAGAATGAAGGCAAATATGAGGATCTTGTAGAGGAGAAGATGCCTGAAGTCACGGCTCTTGCTTTCTTCCTTGGAAAGTACCTCGAAGATCTCCTCCAGCGCAAGAAAACCTCCAAGGAGTCCGGCGAGGCAAACGATGAGGACGCGGTGGAGCAAGAGTTCATTGTCGAACAATTGCTGCATATCGCGATGACTTTGGACTACAGTGATGAAGTTGGTCGACGAAAGATGTTCTCTCTTCTGAGGGAGTCACTGGCTGTTCCAGAGCTTCCAGAGGAATGCACCAAGCTTGTCGTGGAGACCCTGCGGTGCGCCTGCGGTGCCGATTCTGCCGGCGAGAGCGAGTTCTGCAGTGTTGTTCTCGAGGCTATTGCTGAAGTCCACGATACTATTATCACAGATGACAGTTTCGTATCTGCCAAGTCTGAAATCAGCGATGATACAAGCAGCCGCCACCGATCCGAGACACCCGGGGATGAAGAAGAGGAAGTTCCCTTCAACAAGGAAGAGGCTAAGGCCAAGATTATCAAGGAGATCGTGGTTAACATGAAGTGTCTTCACATCGCTCAATGCATGCTTCAAAATGTTCAAGGTCACTTGCAGCAGAACATGAACTTGGTGACTATGCTGAACAACCTCGTTGTTCCTGCTGTGCGAAGTCATGAGGCTCCCATTCGTGAGCGTGGTCTTCTTTGCTTGGGTCTCTGCTGTCTACTTGATAAGGTGAGTCGACTTAGACATTCAATGAGATCTCCACAGACATGCTAATTATCGAACAGAACTTGGCGGAAGAGAATATGACTCTCTTTATTCACTGCTACAGTAAGGGCCACGAGGGCTTGCAGGTGACTGCTATCCAGATCATCTGTGATATGGTTACAACTCACCCCACTCTGCTCGCTCCTGTCCCTCATTCCGACGGCGAGAACGTGGTCCCTCCACCCATGCAAAAGCCCTTGTTCAAAGTGTTTACGCGAGCCCTCAAAGCCAACTCACCGCCCAGTGTGCAGTCTGGTGCTGCTACAGCGCTTTCAAAGTTGCTGTTGACCAACACATTCACGCCTTCTGGCCCGAATATTCCTCATGTCATTCATGAATTCAACCAGAACAGCGTAGAGGTCCTCTTGCAATCTCTCGTTTTATCCTTTTTCCACCCACGCACTCGCGAGAACCCGGCTCTTCGACAATCACTCGCATACTTCTTCCCTGTCTATTGTCACTCGCGCCTTGATAATACCCAACATATGCGCCGAATTGCAGTGCCTGTGGTTCGTGCAGTCATAAATGCTGCAGAAGAACACTACTCGCTCGAAGCCGAGGAGGACAGCGATGGAGAGATCGACGAGAGTGTTGGGGATCGCGAAATCAAGGCCCTGATGACCGGTGTCGTCGGCATGCTTGCCGAATGGACAGATGAGCGCAGAGTCATTGGCCTGGGTGGTGAGCGAATCCTTGCCGGTGGGGCAGCTAGCTCGACGGCCTGTGGCTGGGTGCATCTTGCATTGGTTAAGGACATCCTTGAACGTATCCTCGGCGTCCAACAGAGCACCAACCGCTGCTCTCGGGAAGAGCGCAAGCTCCTTTTCACCTTGTTAAGCAAGATTTATTTCGCCGCACCGACCCTTCCTTCCCGCGCCGGTTCACGCGCCCCCGAAAGCACGGAAGACCAGTTCCGCAGTAGTATTCGTAGTGCTACTGCCGGTGGTCTTGAGATTGATCCCGAAAACGCCCAGTTGGCCGAAGAAGTCAAGGAACTTCTGGACCAGACTATCGAGGAGGGTCTTGCTGTTGATGCTTCAAGCCGCAACGCTCTTGTCAAGACTAAGAACTCTGTTCTGAAGATTCTTGCTGTTGCCCAAGATTCTCGCGCAGCGAGCGCACGTCCCCGTGCCGGAACTGAAGAGAGTGATATCGGCAGTGTCCGCTCTGCTAGCGTCCGTCGTTCCGTTGAACCCACAGCTGGTCGCCGTCATTTCTCTGTGGAACCTAGTATCATGGAGGAAAACGAAGATGATAACGAGGACAGCCGCATTAAATCTGGCAGCGTGCGACCTTCTGTCGAGGGCACTGGCGCCAATAGACCCGTTGTTAACGTCGAGCCTAGCATAATGGAAGAAGACGAAGAAGAGGATGACCATGACACGAGCCGTGGCACCGTTATCAAGGAAGAAGTTGGTGATGAGTGATGATTGATTATTTATGTTGGCTTTGCAAAGGTGGTCGGTCGGCGTTGGTTGGTCTTGGGTTCGGATGGAGTGGTCCATGGATTGTTTAATTCCTGTTGATTAAGGTCATATCATACGGATGGTGGGGGATGGGTTTTGATTGTACATGATTCTGATTTTATCTCTGGCTCTCATTTATCGGATGGAATGATCCCACCTGGGCATGCTTTACAATTCTGTGTTTTCAATGCATGAAAGCTAGTAGCTTGTACACATACTACAATCAGCCTTCGTAGGATATCTAGGATGATACTAACCAAGGTTCATGGAGTTCCTCGTAGGCCTAGGCATTACTAGTATCTTGATCGAAAAGCTATGTCTACTACATAACCCGAAGTTTTGATACCCACCTGGGCAGGTACTTGGCTATTGTGGCCCTTAATAGGGCTAGAAGCTCAGGGAGTCTCTCATTCCATGGTTGGGCTTTTGTCTACGGTGCTGTTTTGGGTAACTGGATATACAATTTTGGCCTAACCGGGGTGAACTATGAACTTCCACGATTCCAGACAAGTACGTCTAATGACTCACTTAGAGACCTATCTATTCTCATAAACGGAATAATGAGCGAGAAAGCGACACATACATCGCATCCAATACGCTCGCTTCGAAATCAACTTCCGCTCCGAGTCCAACTCAAGACAAAATCAAGACCCGGTTCATGGTTTTATCCGATAAACACGGACTTGGCAACAAAAGTTTGCCAGAGTCATTATTGAATCAACATGCAGATGTTGTACTTCACTGCGGGGATTTGACTGACGAATCTAAGATCGAGGAATCCGAATCATCGATACGCCTCCTCCAAGCTCTCAATGCTCCCCTCAAGCTCGTTATAGCTGGGAATCATGATTTCACGTTGGATGGCCCGGTCTTTTGGCAAAGTGTTCAAGCGTCCCGGCCCCGTCTAGATAATAAACAAATCAAAAGAACTTACGGCGCTTTCGGGGATGCCAAACTATTGTTCAAGCATGGGGGCAAAATTTTTTTAGATGAAGAAAATCATTCATTTCGGCTTCAAGATGGGGCTTTACTGAATATCTATGCCAGCCCATATCCTACCCCGGCTTTTCCCACAATTTTGCCCCGGCCACTCGGCCAGCCTTGTCATGCACATCGATCTGAACTCCGGTGAATGAAACCCTTGGTACGAGTTATCTAAGTTGAGACTCATTCCGCCCCTCCTGGTGCCTCTTGGTTCATGTCTTTGTTTGATATGATACACCCCTTGACCATCTCAACATGCAGCTCATGCAGCAGAACAAAATAAACCTCGAGACGGTCCAACGATGGAAGCAATTGGTTGAATCATGGTCTCCGGATGAGCGGGTTACAAATGAGAAGCGCTTCGTTCGTCGAATTGACTTCCATTTGCTTCCTATTCTTGTATGGGGTATCCGCCTTCTAAGTGACGATGAAGCTAGGCTAACTACTACTCTAGCTCATCATGTATATTATGGATTACATAGTATGGTTCCGCATCACTTACGATGAATTGCCCATCAGTACTTACATATTTGTTCCACCAGGACCGCAATGCCCTACCCCAAGCGCGAGTACAAGGACTGGAGGATGATATTGGCTTAGTTGGAATGGAATACAATATTTTTCTAAGCCTAAAATTTATTGGATATATTCTGATGCAAGGTAATGCACGAGATATACCCACTAGAAGCCATTGACTAATTTTCCTCGCTGTTCGTTTTATGGACTAAAGTGACAACTATCAAGAGCACCATTCTTTGCTGGGGTTGCATTCTTATTCTCTGGGTGGTACACCCGCAAAGAACTAGGCACGAGGCTGGGTATCTTCTTCTGTGGTGCTATGCTCTCCGGAGCCTTCGGTGACCTATTCTCAGCCGGTACTGCTGCTGGGTTCGCACATAACAAGATCGCAAGCTGGCGGTAAGACTTTTGCGGATAGAATTTGAGACGATTTAAGCTAATGAATTTGCAGGTGGCTGTTCATCATCGAAGGCGCCGCTACGGTCTTCTTTGCGTTAGTAAGTGGCTTGGTTATACCAGACTGGTCGTCCACCACCAAGTGGCTCTCGGATGAGGAGAGGGCTTTGGGAATGGTGCGACTTTACGAAGACTCTGGAGACGAAGCGGACGAGATTAAAACTATGACTGCCTTCAAGATGGCAGCTAAAGATCACCGCGTCTGGCTTTGTATTCTTGGTCAGGTAAGACGTCTAAATCGTGCTGGTAGGTACTCTCTGCTTATTAAAAGGAAATTAGTTTTGTGCTCAAGAAGTGGCATCCTTAACAAACTTTTTACCCACGTTGGTAAAAAGCTTTGCTTCAATACAATCCACACACAACTTTTGACAGCCCCGGTTTGATTTCTCCAGGTCAGGAATCCCAATCGTCAACTTGAGTATACTAAAGGCTACCAGCCATATTTATTCACTGCCGCATTTTGCTTGTGGAACAGCTGGTACTCAGACAAAACCTCGAATCGATCGAATCATATAATATTTCCGACGGCAGTTGCAATCATTGGAATCATCTTGACGATGGCCACATTGAACATTGGCGCTCGTTATTTCGCCCTTTTTCTCATTCTGGGAGGAACCTACGGCTGCTTTCAAATATCCAATGCATGGATGGCAAATATCGCGGCCACGGAAGAAGCGTGCGGTCGCATTGGCCATGAATAATTGCTTTGGAAATATAACGCTTGTCTGGACACCCTATTTATATCCCAGCAGCGATGGACCCCGCTACCTGATGGGTAAGACATCTATACAATGTCCCTAGATACTGCTTGACAATTACTGGTACATGTTTCTTATTACAGCCTGGTCGGTCAATCTGGCACTCGCAGTAGTTCTACTTTTCTGGACTGTGGTTCTGAGCATATGCTTGCGGAGAGATAACAAAAGAGACCCGATAATTGACAACGGCCCAGGAATAGCTACAGTGGATGATAACAAGGCATCTTCTGACTCTGTAGAAGATGCAGGAGTTTAATGCATTCTAGCACTCTATGAAATTTAATTTGCATTATCTCTGTTTGGTTTCTCCATTTTGCTTCAGCTTCAAGTTGCCAGCGTTCATTGCGAAGAATATCGGCGCATGGGCCTAATCTAGATAATTAAATTGAGAAGGTATAATTGAAGTGCGCAGCTTCAAAATTTGGATCGCGAAACCAAATGCAAACTAAAACATAAAGTAGAAAAATCATTCTCAATGAACTCAAATAAGCAACGCGTCCAATCTAAATTACCTATTTTTAGCAGTCTTGTTTCCCGGAACGCGAAAGAGCTTGTAGAACATAACCGCCCCAACGGTGTTGACCACAATATAAACCCAGAGAAGACCAAAATCCCGCCATCGGTTAGAGAAATCAATGCCAAGGCTCTGTAAGAATTCATTGGTACTCCCCATAGCACAGAAACTGCAACTGTTGTTCGCCTGGGAGTCGATACTGAGCAAATACCCAGGGTTTGTTGACAGATAGTCCTTCATATAATCCGAGCAGGTCTTCCCTGCTGGGGCCGCAAAGGATAAGACTTCGTTATCGGCACAGTGCATAGGCGCATCACCAAGAGACGTGGACAAGAAAGAAGATACCATGTACGTCAATGGGTTGACTCGGTACATGAAGATCCAAAATCTCGGCAGAGCGGAAGGCCCGGCAAGAATGCCACAGAAGGCATACATCAAGATGAACATGATGTTTGAGAGGCTAGATGCAATCTCTGCACTTTCTAACCCAGCAATCAACATGTGCCCGAAGGAACTGGCGAAGAGAAATGAAGCCCAAATAATGAGGACTGCATGAGTGCTCCGGATATGGATAGTATCAGTATACTCGGCATTTTGGTAAAGGCCGACAGGATAAAACCAAACGATAAAGCAAAGAATTGCCATTAGCTGGCGAAAATGGGTTGGTTAGTCATATCTGCGGTAAAAGGACAGTGATCAAGGAAGACAGGACTTACTGTATTCCACGCAAACTCGACCGCGATATTGGATAAAATAAATGCCTGCCAAGCATATGTCTTAGATTGTCGTTCTCGCGATTCGTAAAGTGTTCTCTGGGTGACGAATGCTGGAATTATCTGAAGAACAAGTTGGACGATAACGAATAGGAATACGAATACTCCAAACATTTGGTTTTGTAAACCTTGTTTAGTGTTGTCTGCTTTGAAAAACGAAAATCCGATGAAGAGTGCCTGTAGAACCAGGGTTAGATACCAGGAAAGTCCAGCCATCGGAAGCTTACTCACACTCCCAACAGTAAGTAAGGCTTTGGAATAGATATAGGACGGCGTGCGCCAGTATTGCTGAAACACACGGCGTCCGACCAGAATCAGTTGTTCGAAAAATGGCGCGGCAAACTCAGTATAGCTGGAAGCATTTTTCAAACCATTCATCGGGGTCGATATGTCGGTTGCATTTTTGAGTTTAGCAAGCTCACTTTGAACATCTTGATACTCATGGCTATTTCGCCACACTGTTGGCCAGTCGACATCTGTTTGCACACCAGGTGCAGCTCCTATGACATTGAGCATATGCTCGGCCGGGTTGTCACCTGTGGGACAAGCAGCACCACCATTTCGCACAAAGTAATCCATGACAGTCTTTGCTCCTGGTCCAACTTCACCAAAATATACTGTTTTGCCTCCCCGAGCCAGCAGAAGAAGCCAGTCGAAACGTTCAAACAGCATGGCGGAGGGCTGATGGATGGTACACAGAATTGCTTGGCCGTTTCTCGTCAAAGTGTCCATAAGGTTGAAAATGGACCAGGAGGTCTGACTATCCAGACCAGAAGTAGGCTCATCGAGGAATAGTAGAAGCTTTGGACGAGCCACAACCTCAACACCAATTGTGAGGCGCTTGCGTTGCTCCACATTGAGTCCTTCTCCTGGCACTCCAACTATGGCGTCGGCATATTCTCTCATGTTCAAGAGGTCAATAACCGTATCCACATATGCAAGCTTTTGAGCACGACTAAACTCGAGGGGTTGTCGTAGTAGGGCACTGAATTCCAATGCCTCCCGCACTGTTGAGGTATGGAGATGAAGATCTTGCTGTTGAACATAGCCTGTTTTTCGCTGAAACGACTCGTCTCGTGGCCGACCATCGACAAGCATCTCTCCTCCGACGACCCCGACTGTTGTACGACTAGCTAGAACGTCGAGAAGGGTAGTCTTTCCCGCACCGGAAACACCCTAGGTTTCATTCATTAGTTTCTCCATCAAGAAGACCTTAGGGGAAGGTAGCGTACCATGAGTGCTGTTAACGTCCCTGGGCGAATCCATCCGTCGACTTGATCTAAAATCCTCCGCGGCTCACCTTTGATTTTGATATCATAAGTCACATTCTGCCAGTGGAATATCGAAACTTGCTTTTCCACACCAGAGATAGTCTCAGGCTCATCAGTCACTTGGAAGTTATTCTGAGCCATGGTAGATGGCAGCTTTTCCTCATCCTGGTTATCTTTATTTCTCCGCATAGGTGGCGTCCTCCCACGGCGGAAAACAAGAACTTCACCTTTGGAACGCTGAGAAGAAACAAGCTCCGATGTTACCAAGTGGCAAAATGTAAGGAAGATTGTCAGGGCGATGATGATTCCGAAGTTTCGCCAACGGTGGGAATTCTCATAACCAAAGGAAGAGCGTATGTAATCTGTGCCTTGGACGACATCGGAGCCTGGAACAGCTCCAACCACTGAGCACACTTTCTCGAGACCTGAAGCGTTCTCATAACCCGGTCCGGATGGCACAAATGATGAACATTCAAATTCTCGCCCATGGAACTCATTCACCATCACTGCTTCAAATCCATACGAGACTGGATTTAACCATCTTATCCAGGATGCCCAGCCACGCATGTATTTGACAGGTATAGCAAAGCCTGTATAGAGCACCAGTGCCAATAGGATAATAGATGAGGGTGCCAGAGCTTGTTCGATCGACTTGGTTAGCGAGGCGAAGAAACGGAAAAACATTGACATGCCCATCATCATGGAGAAAGAGATGAGTAAAAGAAAGAAAAATGCCCCAGACTCTCGTCGAAGATTTGACATGAAGTACAGCGCAAGGTTTGTCAAAATTGAGTTTGTGATTTTGTAAGGCATGTCCATGATAAGTGACGAGATAGCTTCGGCGCTTGGGTGATAGAGCGCATATCGCCTGTGCTTTTCAATGATTGTCCGTTTCTCGTATAGTACGATAATTTCAAGCATGCTGGAGAAGGCACTTAGGAGAACCATCATAAACAACAGAGCTCCACGGGAGAAAAACGAGTTCGTTTCTTTCGAGAGATTGTAGAATAAACTTGCGATTATCAACGCCTCGAAGAAGTTCCCGATCAACATGGCAAGTGTCACGCTGGGGTCATTCTTTAATCGCTGTAAATCCCTCCAGAGACAGAGGCGAATCTGACCCCAATAAGAGAGAGTATAGGGGGATTTTGAGCTCTGCATTTTGGACTTTTCCTCTTCGCGGGATAGGGCGAAGCGGCCAAGATCAGTGGCGTTGAACGGATGCTCATTAACGTAGCGATCGATATCCTGGAGCAATGCTTTGTACTCTGAACTTTCTTTCCAACGATAAACAAACTCATCCGCCGTCCTGGGAACTCGACTCTCTGAATCTGGATGTATGATGCGCTCAGATGGACTGCACATTGAGGTCAGGAAATCTGGAGTTGTTTGGGCACCAGGGCAAACAAATCCGAGTCGCATGAAATAACCTTTGGCATCCTGAGCTGGGCCAAAGAATATCTGTCTTCCTTCATAAAGGACAGTGACTTTGTCAAATAGCTAAGCAAATTTGTTAGCGAGTTTCGAAATGAGGATATAGATGCGATGCACTTACCTCGTAGGCTGCCTGGGGCGCTTGGTAGATAGCAACGCACGAGCTTACCCCGAATACATCCCCTTGGGTGCGCAAGGTACGACAGAACTCCACGGCATTTGCACTGTCCAGACCACGAGTACTATTATCCCAGCATTGCAACGGGGCGTAGCTCAATGCGGCTTCTGCGATAGTGACTCGTTTTCTCTCACCTCCGCTTACACCACGGACGAAGTCGTTGCCAACACGCGTGTTGATGGTGTGGCTGATTCCAAATGTAGCCATTATCACATCTCTTTGATGAATCGCGTATTCTTCACGGGTAATTCCGCCTGGTATCTCACGAGGGGCACGGGCAAGAGCGGCGAAGTACAAGGTATCGCCCACGTCGAGCTGTGGATAGTGTGCGTCCACTTCCGCAGTGTAAATGGCCTCTCCTCGAAAGCTCTTCGACATTTGTTTGGCAGTGATTCCCTGGTAGTTGACGTATGAAGCTTGATCTATTTCAAGTCCGTGGGTCTCTTGTGCGATGGTTTTGAGAAGTGTCGAACAGCCTGAGCCGGGCGGTCCTAACACACAAAGCTGCTCGCCAGGAAGGATTAACCCGTCGATATCTCGAAGTATGTCGACTCGCTGTTTTCTACCAACGACCCACTGTCGTGAAATGGAGGCAAGCTTCAGGATCGCGTTCCCAACGCTCGCTTGATAATCGACGCTGCTTCCATGCCCGCTAACATTCAAATTTTTGAAAGCTACGCCGGCCACACGCGGTCGACTATCATGATCATTTCGATAGCGAAAATTGTAAAAGGCGTTTGCCCAAGCTTTGGCGTTGAAATTGGGGTTCTGCGGATTGAGCGAACTATCTTGCCCATGTGTGAAGGGGTTTTGATGGTGAGTGTGACTTGATTGAGCGCTGAGTTTGCGGGCTAAGTCAGCCACTTTCAGATCATTTTCAATTGCATCGTCTGTGCCAAAGTCCATCTGTCTCAATTCAGAGTCGTGGGTTTCCGGGCCAGGCTTCCTCCCCAAGTAGTTTCCATCTCCAGAATGCGGAGGATTGTCGGAAGCCATCTGGCTCGCTTCACAAACTGTAGGAGGCACGAAGAAATTATCAAGGAATGTGAAAATAGAGAAAATCACAAGGTAACTGATCGCATTGGAATAATAGTGTGGCACAGCGAAACTGAAATCATCTATATAAGCAATCGGTCACTGCATGAAATTCAAGTTGGTGGCTTGAGCCATGGCTAGACCTTCTCGGAGCTTGGCATTTCAGCAGCTTAGACCTGAACATCGAGAAACATAACTCAGGGGCAGCTCGAATGCAGTTTGTCCGAAGAAATTTCCGAGGTGCCAAGTCCTTTTGACAAGAGCGTCAACGGTCAAATTGCGTAGTCACTGTACGAAGGAGGTTACTCGGATCCCGCGGGGCCCGCCAGGATGATCGTGAATTGTCGCCAAGTTCTTGGCTGCGATTCGTCTTTTTATTTACTATGGACCATCTGGTGAAGCCTAGATGGTGAAGACTAAGCCAAGAGTCCGAAAGTCCGATATCAAAAGGCATGCCATATTCAATCAACTTCAAATACCGAGCGCGCCACCTAAGTTCGGAAGAGTCAACTTTTCATATTCCGAACCAGCCATCCCTCGGACTTCCAAGTCAAGATTGATCCACACTTTCTAAATTCCAGGCAACAACTCTTGGTGAGATTGTCATTTTCTCTTCGAAATGAAGCTATCGGTAAATAGTCAGATGAAATCCGATCTGGGCTGGCACTAACTAATATTGATGCTAGTGCTCGAGGTGCAGGGCTAGAAAGGTTTTCCTCCAGAGTATTCGGATCCAAAGAGGCTTACTGACTCCCTCAAGCTTAAGTGTGATCGAGGGTCCCCGAGCTGTGAAAGATGCCAGAGTATTGCAGAGCCATGTGCTTACCCTGAGAGAAAGAAATCAACAAGAGTGCCGTATGTTTTCTTTTTCTGCTGAGATATAATCCTGATCTGTACCACTTCTAATAGAAAATCCCACCCAGGCAAAAAGTCCAGCTCCGCAAGATTGACCGTCGCCTTGAGTTCCTAGAAGAACGGATGGCGAGCCACTTGAGACCTATCGATGCCCAAATTGTCGGAAATGCCATCCCGGCACAGATCGAGGGAATAGTGCATGAGACCGAGCCACCGACGAAAGGTATGACGACTTGGAGAACAACTTCATTAGAAGCAACCGGATGATTGACTGTGACAGCATGGATCGACCGTGTAGCGAGAGGCGCGAAGAGAAGCATTGAGAACTTGAATGAAAACGAAAAAGGACAATCGAGTCCAAATAGTATATTGTCCTCTCGGACCCAAAACACGACCGGCAATGCCATGAAACGCTTGGATACAGCTTTGGACCAGCTT
Organism: Penicillium pancosmium; assembly: GCA_031761475.1. Lineage (NCBI taxonomy): Eukaryota > Fungi > Ascomycota > Eurotiomycetes > Eurotiales > Aspergillaceae > Penicillium > Penicillium pancosmium. Next base: position 4,288 of record JAVMSB010000244.1, on the reverse strand, counting down.
GCTACTTCGACTCCAACTCCAGAAATCCCCCATCCTGTACACGACACAATGAGCGCCGGTGATGCTGCACGTTATATAGAGGGTAAGTTAGTCGATGTCGACTCTTTAGACCGTTTTACTAAAAGAATACCTGCAGTTTTCTTGCAAGTCCTTTCAGGTTTGACTCACGTTATACCATTCCAGACCATGATAGACGCAGAGCTTTTGCGAGCAGTCCCTTATATAATCGACTCATCTCACGCGCAAGTCAGTCCGGCTATGAGAATAATCTATTTGAACGCGATTTATCGAGGTCAGACATGTGGCAATGAGGACGAATACAAAGGAGCGGCAAGTACATACTACAAATGTTTGCAGTCAGTTCCCTCGTGGTTGAGCTCGGCCCAAGGGTCACAGATGGACCTTATCGCTGCTTCTTTGACAGTAAGGCTAGACACATTGCGTGCCAATTAATTACAGGTGCTGATGTTTTGAAACAGTCCTGGACCGCGATCGACAATTTTGACTACCATCTTGCGTGGAAATTCCATTCCGAAGCTTGTCGCTTCAGCGATCTTTTAGGTATTCAAGATGTTGAAACTCCGGACTCGGATTTGGCGGACGTTGATGCGAAGATAAATGACAAACGCCGAATTTATTGGCATTTGGTAACGACGGACTGCCTATATATGCTTTGGTATGACAAGCCCTCAGCTCTCAACTCTCCAGTCTCTCGAATGAAGCTTCCTGTCGAGATATCGCCACGGACGAAACAACCGAAATTCTCAGACTGCGTGCTCTTTATAGTCTGGTCGCGGGCACTTTCTTTGCTGGAACAGTTTTTCGACCATTCTGTCCACACAGAAGATGACCGGATAATTTCTTTTCAAGAGGAGGTAGACAGCTACTGCAATCAGCTGGAAGATCTTGTTCTAGATTGGGACCTGGTAGGTTTACCTAACAGGAGACCTCTCAATTATCTATCCCGTACTGACTTCGACATAGCTATCTATCACGAGATCTTCTAGGCTTGATGATTTAACATCCTGGTTATTCGTGGACTCTATCGTCGCTTTTTACAGTTGTATAATTTACATGCGACGCAAAACATCCGTCATCGACGAAAAGGTCCATTCACAAGCAGTCCGGGCGGCCCGAAATATTCTTGCTATCATTATTGAATGGTCAGAAAAAAATAATTCTAGAGGGCGTGAGGGCTTACATATGCAGTACGGTATCTCCCCTATGAGTTATGACATCGTTTCTAGGAGCTAATCTGACCCAGGCTAGCCACTTTCTACCCTTTCTGTGCTTTCTTCACACTATATTACCATATACTCTCTTCAACAGATTCGGACGAGTACGAAGATGACATTCAGACTTTGGAAAAGGTTGTTCAGTATATGACAAAGATCGCCTCAGTCAGACCGGACTTTGTGCCTCTTGTAGACGCCATGAGAGCGTTGAACGAAGTATCGCGTGCCGCCCACTCATATCCAGATCCTGTTCACAGGCGAACCGGACTACCTACAGATATAGCCGCAGGGGAATCTAATAATCCCGAGGCTCCCTGTGTGAACGGGAGACCAGAAAATGGCCATAACATGCAATATCAAGTCCATGAATGGAATCAACAACAAGAGCCATTTACGACCACACCGGAAGGTTCATCATTAACGAACTCGCTGTACAACATTTGTTTGGCACTGCCATCAACATCAGATGATGAATCGATATACAAGCCCGGGCCCTCTTTCCAATTTGAGAATCCATTTCCCAGCTATCTGACCCCTCCGCAAGGTGTCGAACCTGGTTTGAGTGGGCCTGGATGTTCAACTAAGATCGCAGATCCGCTAGAATATGTTCATGCAATGGAAACCAGCTTCCACTGGCGAAACTGGCACGAGCACTGGTGGAACTCGACTGACAAAAGTTACAAGGAGAGATCAAGGCCATGGGATTTATTGTAAGGAGAAAGCGGTATTCATGGCCGAAATTATCTTCAACTGCAATATAGTCACTTGGAGCTCATTAAATACATTGGATCGTTTCCACTATAGGAATTGTTCTCTATTCATATTTCGCTAAATTCCAGCTTAACTCTTTTGCTGTCCGAAGCATAAATATCTACGAAGGAATTATCTCTACAGAACGCATTGAATTTGCGAATATGGCAGTCTCGGCTGCAGCAAGCTCGCTCACATTTGTTCTAGAAAAAGAAGATCTTCGCCGTGCTTGAGTCGGCACGCCTTTGTGAGACAATCCCTCAGGGCGAAAGTATTTAGTCCGCGCTAATTAGAGACTTTGCTTCTATATATGTCCATACCATGATTGCATTCTCTGCAGTCTTCCTCATGAAAGTGGCGACAAAGTGGAATGCGGTTGGCTTCAATATTGATCCCGCATTCGTGTGGGACTTGCTCGACCGAGTGATCCATCTTCTTAAGACAACAATATTAAGTAAATGACATCTACTTATCACATCGGAGCCGAACTTGAGAAAACGATAACAAGGCTTCTGGAGCATGATCCCCAGAGTAATACGCCGCTTCACTAGCAATCCCAGACCCCGTTCGACTGCTGTGACGATGAGAATACAATCAATCAATCAGCGTGCATTCATGACCGAAATGGAGACTTTAATTCTTCTACTTGGACCAATGGCTCTCAGATGGCTGATGTGGATGAATTTCCGAACGAACCTGATGGCATGAAGAGAAGGACTGCTCCCGAGCCAGATTCTGGGTTTGATCAAATAATGTCCATGAGCAATGACTTGATATACGAGGCTTTTGGAGAGAATGAGTCATCGTATGATGTTTACAGCCTTCTGAGCAGTCAATTTGCAGGATAGGAGAGTTCAATTCAAACTATGGAAAGCACTTTGGAAAGCACAAATAGAGGCAATCATAAAGCTAATATAATTGAAAAATTACTCATTAATCCAGAATGAGAATAAAGAATGCGTATTCAGTCTCTCAACATAATCAATACCCAGGGCAATGGTCAACACACTCATAGTGCTGCTAATACGAAGTCAGACGTGCATGACTAGGGCCGTTGGGTAAAGCCCATACATCCGAAAGTCTCCGGCATGTCAAGCCGAGCCTGGCAGTGCAGCACCTGGGCATTCTACGTAATCGGGGGTATCCTGAGACAGGGATGGGGCCGGAATATAGCCCTCAACTTCGAGGGTTCGCTGTGGTCAACATCAACATCGGGAGAGGACCAGCCGTCCACACTGGCTGAGAGACCGGACCATTTATACTTGTACCTCGAGGGCTCGAGATGGAGATGATCATGTACTACTCCGTAGTTAGTAGTACTAGTACTAGTACCAATTGGATGACCGCACGGTGCAGGCGTGTGGCAAGGGCGGGCAACTGGAACGTGTACCAGTGCCCCGCTGGCAGGCGATCGGCATCACAGCTCGTGGGGCAGTCTAGACCATAATTGTATGCGTTGGTGGTAGTAGTTTGCCAGTGATCAAGTTCCAAGCTTAGCAAGTCAGTATTTCCTATCCACCTCAGGCTGTCCAGAATGTCCAATGTCCATATCCATTTTATAGGTTGATACTTCCAATTTGTCTCCTATTTCCTCCCACGTGATCGCGGTGGCACCCTTCCACTGACCAAACACTCCCAAATGACCACGGCTGTCGCACCGAATGGATTCCTGTCGTTGGCCGTGAGAAGGGGTGGTACTAATTTGAATTGTTTGGTCTGGTCTGGTGTTGTCTCGATATTTCTAGTTCATGTGGACCTGGACCACCTGGGCAAACGCAACAACGTTCTCGAGTCTCGCCAGTTCGCGAAGTATGGACATGGGCATGGGCATGGGCCCATTAGGATTGGAATCCGCGCGAATTCTGACAGGACTAGGATCCACTCGCGGCATGCCAGTCGGAAAAATCACCAAACCCCTCTCTTCTTTCTGATTTTGTCCGCAATGTGTAGAGACCGATCAGGAGCCCTGAAATAAATTGAGTAGTCCCGGAGTGAGACCTCCGGGGTGGGGAGTACAGGGATCCCCATGATCCCGGCTACAGGTTGCACGAGAGTGGATGAGGGTGAGAGATAGTTAGATGGCAAAGACTCAGGGGAACAACGAGATTCCTATTTTTGATTCAGTCTTCTCGTGTTCTGGTATGTGTAGCAGAGTATAGAGTGTAGTAAAGTAGAGTATTGTAGAGGGTGAGTGTAGAGTGTAGAGTAAAGTAATCTCCGTCACCCGAAACTTTTCTTTTCTTTTCTCTCAACTCCACCGCGAGTGCTGCCTCTCTCTCTTCCTCTCTTCTTCTTCTCTCCCC
>JAVMSB010000243.1:0-49803 GCA_031761475.1 Penicillium pancosmium | reverse complement strand
GCCCCTCCCTCCACGCCATTCCTCTTTTTCTTTTTATTCTTTTTCGTATTCATTTTAATTCAATTAAATTTCATCCTTTTAGCGTCGGAGCATCCCCCAAAGTAGCGTGGCGCTGTCGATTATCGATCGGCCTCCCCAGAGGGTCGGTGTTTCCATGTCCCACCATTGACTACCATACTTCTACATATGGACTCCGTACTGGATGTCAGATTTCAATTGCCCGTTAGTACCCCAATCTTCAACAGAAAACAACTTCAGAAATAGGTGACATTATCTTAAGAATCCTTTGAAACGGGTTCCATCCACTTTAACCCGTTCTGACGGCGGATTGAAGCGCGGGATCCACGCGAACCAGGGTTTCTTTGTTTGGCGGGGCAATACTACCTCCTAGAAAGCGATGGAATTTATTAGCTTCTAACCTATCGTGAAGCAGTATACTGCAGTGCCTAGAATATAGTATTCCCACCAAGACGCACCACGCTCTCAAGCTGTCAGGGCCGTGTTCCCTCAAACTGGGCCCTGCCTTGCGTCGGGGCCCGCGTAATGTGGGTGCTATTCCTATGCATGCAGATCTCTTCAGCTGTCGGGGCTCCCGTACTGGTTTGTCATGAAAGTTTCTGTGCCTCTCGGGTCTCGATCTTGACTTTCGTTTGCTCAGTAGGCACTGTAGGATGCTCCGTTCGATGGGGATAGGGAGAAGTTTAATGGCATCAAAGGTACCGAGGATGGAGTACAACCTTTCCTCCACTCCATCAACCCCCTCCTCTCTCTCGGGACGCAAAAAAGGCCGTGCTCGATCGTCGGATCTTGGGTGGATGTGCCCCGACGCTAGTGCTACCAGTGGCAGGGGCCCCTTGGCCAATGCCATGAGAGCCCCGAGGACCTCCGGCACATTGCTTCGAGGGGCTGTCTGTCCCACGAACCTATCAAGGTGCGGTTTGTGCGTGGCCCAACATCCTGGATCCTGGAATCCCGTTCAGAGTGACTGGGCTTTAATTTTCTTTTAAGTCCGCTCTCTGTCCGCATTGGTCGAACGCGATGCCATCCCTTTGTTCCCTTGTAGATCATCGACATCTCAAACATGACAGGAGCCCGCGGGGTCTCTAACGAATATCATAACGAGCCAACGGCAAACGTCAACATGATGCTCACCCTCAGGGGAGGCGAACCCCTGAGATCAGACCCTCCAGTCTCTGCACCATGGCCGAATCAAGGTATTAGAAGCAGATAAAACACAAATCGCTTTAATTAGTACCATTGGCACTCCGTACAAAGTATACGGGGCTAAAAAAGGTACCAGGCTCGCCAATGGAATAGTTAGCCGCGGAAATTCTCGTCCAAGCCCATGTCGACCCAGCAATCTAACACAAATCGAGACTAGACACAGAGTACGGCAAAGAATCGGATCACCTTGAGTTATCTGTTGGCCAGGGATGTGTGTGATCGTCGGGGATAAGCGTCCGGTCGCAAAATGGGTCAAGTGTTTCTGCCTGCCCCGGTTAAGCGCGGTACTTTTGGACGCCTTCTTTATTGCGTAACCCAATCAGTGCCCCCACGCCAGGCCGTGTCAACATTTCAATCCTCGATGTCACCTACATATGTACAATAGTCAAGAGTACATACCTAGCCCGTCATCCTGGAAGACTACTTTTTAGTTCCCTCCTTATGGTTAGTCTCGTCCCAAGTGGATTTCAGGACCAGTTGGGCTTTAGAGAGGGCCCAAGGAGAAGGAACATCTACCCAAGCTACTGTCAGCGCGCCCATCTCCCGGGATTTGCATCGTTGACGGTTTCTCGGGACGAGGCAACTGGCTTACTATCGACCGTAGTTACTGTACTACTATCTTTTACTGGAGGCGCTAGATAGTCTTGTGCTAGGTAGCCAAAGCATGCAAATATGCGAAAAGTCTTGCCACAGCGATTTAGTTTATGCGCCAGATCGGGGATGCGATGCATGCCCCTCATACGCAAACAATATGTACCTGCGCAGTTTGATCTCTCTCTTTTTTTCAGGTAGATGAACATGACAGTTATCGTTTCGGTCCATCTGCATCTAGTCTCCAGCAGAAGTCCCCATCCAGTCCTATCATTAGCTCGCCTGGCATGATCTAGCAACCACTAGTTATCCTCCGCCACACACCCATTTACGAGGACTAGAGACTGTGCTCAAAATCCTAGGGTATGATCATCGAGTACTCGTATTAGTGCTTCGCATCGCCTGGGAGATGAACAGGATTCAACTACCCAAACCCCATAGAGTATGATCCCCCTCTTCCTCTTTTGAGGAATTCAGTAGTCCCCGTCTCCCGCTCCAAATTCCCATCTCTGGAAAAACGAGGCGAGATTTGTACTGTGGTTTATTTGTCAACTTGATCTTTTCTCGAGATTGGAAACCCCCGATGTCAATTACACTAACGGCAACGGCTCGACGCCTTCTCCACCGACAGTTGCAAGGGGCGTTTCGGGAGTCTTTGTTTGCGGTCCCGCGAACCCACGAACCCACGATCATCTGCTCCCCGAGTGGTGGATTGCTATTCCTGTAAGATTTTTGCTTTTTTTTGATTCTCAATTTTCCTGTTGTGGGATCGCCTTCGCCCCCCACCATGACTCGCTAATTCGAATTCGGGCAGCCCGTTGGGATGTCATATTGCCATAAGAGAAAAGGGGGGTCAACGGGCTGCCCGAAAGTGTGATCACCATGTCTCTCCTGCCGCTCATTCACAACGACTGCTATGGGCAGTTGAAGATCGGGGCGAGACCATTGCGCTCGGTCTCTAGGGTTTGACCAATCATCATGCGTTATGCTGCAGTTGCTTGCAACGCTCAGATGGTTCAGCCACAACGTGGCACAGGAGTGCAGCGCACATGTACATGCTCCTACATTTACAGTGTCCGTGTACTTCCATGTCGAGCTGAAATCAACCACCGCCACACTTGTAGCCTAGACAGTTATCGGTGCGCAAAATTAAACTGCAGGGAAGGGCCCTGTCAAACTGCTGCTTCGGAGCATCTTACATGCGCCATGATGACTTCCCATCCACAGCCCCCTTTCCCCTCCACAAATATTCTCCAGAGTCAAAGGCGTTCAACCATAGCCTGTACTACGGCTTACCTTTTGACAGGCTTGGCGGTCTCAGAGCTAGGGCTACCGATTGAGAATGATTGGTACATAGACTCGTACGCGAGCAAACAGCACCCTGGTATTCAGACAGCCCGCTTTTCCAGCCAGATCTAGAAATCGACTGGAAAACGCCGGAGATACTCGGATCGCTAGTGATGCAATCACCCTGAAACTTCTGGGTGAGGCGCTATCTTGGTCGGGGAACTGGATGTGACAGCGGGCGAGCACTGACTGGGGCGTCTGTAGAGGGGGTGTGGGGGCGGGAGATGAGACGGATGTGGGATGAACTAGATTGGAGTTCAAGGAGGGGGAGGATTGCAATTCTTCCTTGATCTGCAGATGATGCCTGTCCGTGCCCGTGCAGTTCTGGAACGGCGGCGCGAGAGAGATGGTTCACCGCTGGAGTATAGAGGGTACAACTGTAAACAAAGTACCTCTTTCGCTCTCGCTCTCTTCGGCCATCTGCTCCTATCTCAGAAATCAGGAGGCCAAGGCTGTAGTGAATGACTTCGTATCGATCGAGGACTGGGGATTTTTGGATTGCGATCAGACAAGGCCTAGGCAAAGGGATGGCAGCCAAAGTCTGTTTTGTTCGCCTACGATCGAGACCGTCGTTTCTGAAGTGCATGGGCGAAATCACCAACAAAGGTACATTGAGGCAACCGTCGTGTTGGATTGTATTTTGGAGATGAGAGGAAGGGACACAGGAGGCAGACAGAACCTCGTATGTCTGACGAATATCGGATGATCGCTGGCCGTACTCTATTTGGTTTCTCGGGTCGCAGACAGGGAGGACGAAGCTGGACGCCCCGACTAATGCACCGGAGGTAAACAGCCGCCGCGGCCCAAGTACGATCGATCAATGATGTGCAGTCATCGTCCACAGATCGGACTGGCCTCGAGGGTGTCTACGTCATGAGGACCGGCGCGGGTCCGCCATCGGCTCTGGAGGGGTTGTTGGACCAGGGGAGAAATTATTTGATGGGGGAGTTCTTTGTGTCAGCTGGGATGAGCTAGGAGCGGCAAGAGATTTGCGGTGCTTTTGTTTTCAAGCCTATGATTGGGCTAGAATTGGGACCGGCGTCGTCTCCACTAAGATGATGCGGGTCTACAAGGAGCATTGACCAGCCATAAAACGAGAAATTGCTCCTCTCCAGGAGCCACCGGCCCGCGGATTCTCGGACCGGAGACGCTAGTCAACTAGTGGGCTGTCAAAAGGACCCGGCTGCATGGAGACTGCTCCACCTGAACCCAGCCAGAAGGTCCTATCATCGATCATCCGCGCCCAGGAACCGTCCAATTCTGGAAACTCGACCGCCAAAGATACTGCGTGTGACCTTGATCTCACATCAAACACACCGTGAGCAGGCAGATTCTCATCTATGGCGGTTTCAGGAAGCGATTCTATCCTCGCGAGGCTTCGATCAGCGAGATATCCCGTACTCGATACGATCGCAAAGTACGACAATTTCCAAAAGTACGGACTATCATTAGTCTAGAGCCGACGATCGAGGAGGATTTTGTAGTGAAGCAGCCAATGTTCATGCAAGCCAGCTTCCCCTTTCTCAGACAAATTTGCTAGTGGATCCAGTGGTAGGGGAATGAGGTTGACGGATACCTTCTACGTTACGCTATGTACGTTTGTATGCACACGGGGTTCTGCTCACCCTTTGGCTAACGATAGATTGGTATTGCACTGCGAGCAGCCTTCCCCGGCCAGGCTGGGGGCCGAGCGAGGAAATACGAGAGCACATGACTTCGGAACTAGTATGAGGCTCTCGATACTATTGAGTGACAAATTCACGATTACGTACTGTAACTAGCGAGACCCAGAAGACATATTCAGCAAAAAGCAAAGCTGAAACCGCAGGGAATAATTCCAATGGCACTTCATTACGGAGTACTCCACGACTGCATTATGGCCCGGCCCGCGGAATTAGGGTTTCCCACAGTCAGCAGCCCTACTGCAACCCATGCACATATCTTCTCTCCATTAGGGCATTGGGCCCTGCAGGGATATATTGGATATTTTTAGGAAGTATTGAATTAAAGGATCACAGCTGCAATGTTAAGGGTACGTGGCTATTGTACGAAGTACTAATTTAGTTTTCATGCCTTCGCTGCATCAAGACAATGCAACCCGTACATTTGTTCGATCGAGAGTCTCCAAGGTTACGATTACGCACTTGTCCCTGGCCATTATAAGCGCTTTGCAGCTTGATACGCCAATGATAATCATATTCCGCCTCACTATTGCCGGCAAAAGCCATTTTGAAGCCAACTACCTCGCGATTAGCTCTCGCGGGTGATGCGGGTGTGGGAAAGGGGAAGGATTGGGGCGCTCTCAGAGCCCGACCGCGTGGGAAATGACACCTGGTCCTTGCCCGCGCTGAAGCTTATGAAGAAAGTACGAAATTCACGGCCCTTTTTTACCTTTTTAATACCACCGCTGCTGCACCATGACGCCGGGTCACTCTGGGGCTGGAATCCAGCGGGCCTGGGCCTTGGGATCGGCCTCGCTTCGACCTCCGCTTGGGATGGCGTTGAAAGTGAACCCGCCCTTGCTTCAAGGTGGCCACGGAAAACGACTCCGTGCGCAGTTCATTGCTGATTCTCCACATGGATATCGTTCGCAGTATGCGGGTTGGAAGGGAGAGGGGCTGCCATGTGTTTGGGCGAGATGGTTGATGTATGCATGTCTATAAACGATATAGATCAAAACCTTGCCAGTGGAGGGTATACAGGGCATGTATCCGTACCTCGGCAGAGGCACATCTACTAATACCCTTTGAATCCTAGCTCACACCACAGGTGGATCATAGTGGTACCAAAGGGACAGCACAATGGGAGAGGACCCCATCGGAGGGATCCCCGTCCCAGTTACCTGGATAGCCAAACTGGAGACCCGCGGCCACCCACAGTTCTGGGGCGAATCCCACCCCATTCTGAGTCTCGCATTGATCTCTCACTGATCTTCGCAGCTCGTCTGGCGCGGACCTTCAATTCTCAGCCAATCATCAGAGCTTAGTCCATCGCACTGTCCATACCCTAGCTCTCAATGCGGCAATGGTGTAAACTCTCCGGTGACGCTAAAAGGTTCCCCGTGGCTTCATCCTCGAAAGCTTCCTGTGCATTGGAAACCCACCAGGCTGGATAACCGATGTTGCCATGGTGTGCATAATCGACGGTCCGCAATATGTAACTCTTTCTTGGGTTGGTAAATCAGACGGGACGAACATTCCGCCGTTCTAGCAGAGCTAATCGCATCTCCACCCATCCACCAACACGCCAAATGCAAGCCTCCCACTGGCAAAGCAGATTGCAGATTTGAAATATATATGCACACCACTGCAGCCACGGACAAATTTCCCGAAACGGTGGACGAGATCGTCCCTGAGATCTTCCTTCCCGCGCGCCCGATCGAAGGGTGCAGCTTCTGAGTGGCTGAAACAATGTCATTATGCCTCATGATGGCTGGGACCTCGTCCAAATCCTTGAATCATGCGCTTCTTGGAATCGAATGACAGCGTTGGATCCAGATATAACACCAAAATAGGCTTACCAAAAAAAAGCAGTCTAAATATGTAGCTTCATCATTCAGGATTTCCCTGTCCCCAGCGCGCCGGAATGCTGTTTCCACTTTGCCGGGGAGGCCCGGCCCACGCGAGCGATCGGTGGCTGGGATGATGGAATGTAGCAGAAAAAATGGAGTCTGATGCGAACTGTTACTCCATTTGCCAAATTTTACCTCCTCGGTAATAGATATGTTAATCCAGATTGGGCTCGTTTAGAAAATTCTTCTTCGGCGATAGTTTTCGTTTCCCTCGGGTGCTCATTGAAAAACTGCGGGATATGAGGAACTGTATCCACACAATAACCCACTCGGTTCCACAAAATATACAATCGGAGTACCTGCTACAATAATGAACATCCACTTTTTGTCAAAGGCAACTCTATCACGCAGCCGAGAAAGAACCTGCACCTGTTACACGATCGAATTCGTCGATGCAAGGTACTCGGAAAATACCATGTCAATGCGGAGGCACTGTGGCAGCCCCGAAAGCATATCGCGGTAGCGAAATAAAAAGATGTCACCACAAAGGGATCTTGGCGTAAGAAATCTGGCAAGATCTGAACTCTGAATCCGCAATCCGGGTTCTCATCGCGGATCATATGCATCATGGCATCCCTGTATCTGGGCCCGCGGGTATGCAGCTAGGAAGAAGAAGACGATTGTCCCTCCCATTGTGTGTGGCGTGTGCCCCTCCTTTCTCCACCAGGCCAGGGCTGAAAGGAAGATCTCACAAAGTATGAAGGAGACCGAGCTTCCACCGTGGATTGCGGCCCCGGACCGGGGGTTAATGCAAATCATACTCCAAGATGATGTTGATAGACGTCTCTGCAGACGCTGTGCAACGTCTTCATATATTTTAGCAACTCGTAGGACAGGATTGTAGTCGATCGAGAGGGGAATATTATGAGGCTGGCTGGACCTGGTACCGTGTACCAGGTTCGCCCAATGCGGCCGCTGGCTTATGACGGCGATTCACGGACCTTGTTGGTGGCTGCGTTCACATCCTTGATTTTTATCTGCAGGCACAAAGTACGCTACAGCAAGAACCACTCTACCACCATAGCCATGCAGCTCAGCCAGATGAAGGTGGGGAGGTCTGTCTAATCGTCGGGAATTCCGGTTTCTTGTCAGGAACATGGTGAGTAATTCGTGCAGCGTCACACAATCAACCATCTGGTCACCAGATCTTCAATGAGAGGAAGGAAAAAACATTTGTGTACCTCGCACAAAAGAACAAATTCCCCGCACTCGGACATGCTCGGCTGTATCTTTGTAGAGCAAGAAAGGCAACGGTTTCAAGATCAACGCATCAACTGACCAACCCCGCCGGTCAGCGCGAGTAGTATCGGTTGGATGATATTGCGGAGCAACTATGGGAGATTAACCTGCTATCGGATTAGGCATTTTGGCTCTGGACATGACAGTCCTGATATTGTCGAGTCACCTGCGATCTTGAGTACGGAGGCCCTGATTGGACCATCGGCGTACTCTGTCCCTTTTTGATCAGATTGGGGAACGCACTCGACGTTTCCCCGAGGATTAAGCACTGACCCCTACCTCCGATCCCCTTGCCTGGGCCCTCGATAGCTGAAACGAGCCTTGTCCAAGCGAGAGGGAGCTTGCTTCCGTACCGCTTCTATTGGCCAATCATGCTACACGTCCCAAGCAAAACTCATTGAGTAAAAGGTGTTCCCGAAGAAAGTACCTTCATACATGCACTCCATAACGAAGAGATGCAGGACGAAACGGAGTGGAGGGCCAGAAGAGCATCTCACTAATCCCTGAACCACACAAAATAATTTGACATGCAACACTGTCCCGCACCAGATCCGATATATTGAACTGGTCACTTTTTGTGGACCGAATCCCTCCGTTCAGACTCAGGAACCATGCGACTTTCTCCATGGCACCGTTCAAGATCCAGTTACGTATGCATACCACAAAACTAGAATTTCCGATCAGATTACTCACTTGTGCAACCCCTTCGATAACTTGATTTTCACTGCTCATTCTCTTTCCAAAGGGAGAAGTTAGAATTTGCCTCCTCTGAATTGTGAGTCGGAGTTAATCGGAAATCGCATCGGAGGTGAATCCAAATCGCTCAACCTTCTCCTGGCTCCTGCATATTCACTACCTACTACTAGTATGGCACCTATATTGCACATATACGAATATGTGTGTGCTTACAATTCAGTGCATATTTCGTCGCGTGGAAGGACTCCGTCCGCAGATACTACGCAGATACGTGAGCCTCCGGCAAGGGATGTCGTTTGCCACTATCGATTGCGTATAGGCAGAATTATTTCCCCGTAAGAACATACATAGCCACTATAATCAAGCCATCATTGGCGAGCATCGTAAGTGTTTTCCGGATTTATTCTTAGAACATGAACGCTGGCTCGAGCTTTGAAGGAAAGGTGGAACTTCTGGTGGCGGTTGCGGATAGCCATGTCTGGACTGTGTGGGAATTGCTGCAGGTATGGTGACTTCGCGTGTGAACTCGCTCCAAACTTCCCCGCAGAAACTTCATGAGTTGAAAATTTCTTCATGTCTCTGCATGGGTGCTTTGTACTTAGTTTAGTATCACCTCTGCTGGACTGCAGGCGCCGTGGCGGGCGGCCAGGTGGCAGGGATTGTTCACCGCTACAACCAACCCCAAATATGCCCAGCTGTTTGACGCTGAGGGAAGAAAATCCTTCAAGGCATTGATATCAAATTGACACCGCCATGTTTGGTCCTCGACACTACTGCAGAAAACGCTGGCGAAACTGGATTTGCAAGGTGCCAATTGGAATTATGTCATTCTGTATATGCAACTAACGTTTTGTTGTTGTCATCCTCTGGACACCGACAAACTGATCGAAATTTTTCTACTCTTCTCCCATATGTGCTTCAGGGGTGGTGTATGCACAAAGTACAAAATCATGAAACAAAGCAAAATAACGCTGTACAAGGACCGCAATATCGGTTCCAATAACAAAAGGGGCAGGGGAATGACAAAGCACTTTTCTGAGTGACCAAGCGAGTTGCCAAGCCAATCAGTCGCATCCGATCATGGTGCATTGAAGGCGCAAGATAATCGAAACACAGGATGGCTACGGAGGGGGGCTGAATGGGGTTGTTTGTCTTGCGTAAAATTTTCAGAGGGCTTTGGGCTATGTTTGCTGCAACTCTTGCCCCTGTCAAGGGTGTGCGAGGACGAGATGACCGGGGTATTGCATTCGAAGAAGCGCCTTCCCCGTATTGGAGCAAATTGGTCATCCATGCACAAGCAGCTTGCGCCACACGCGGGACCTCGTCAATGCGGTCGGAATTGGACAGGACAAGCAGACAAGAAACATAACCCATGCAGGCAGTGTGTGATTGGACACTCGGAATGTAGACTGACTTAGCGATCGGACCGAGTGGTCCAGATCTGGGGCGGACTCCCCGAGCCATTCAGATTACGAAGGCTTGACGCCTCCTTGGGTGCGTAGGTGTGAACAGGCTAGCTGAAGACACATTGCCACATGACGCTTGAACTTAATCAGTGCTAGTCAAACCCCGGTTATATTTGTCGTTATTGAGAGGAGCCTGCGATGCCATCACTGTCCAAAAGGCCTGCCTCCTTCGCGAGGTCGTAGAAGCGGCCACCGCGCTTCACTAATTCAGCGGGAGTGTCGAATTCAGCAACACGGCCCTTGTCCAAGACAATAATGCGATCGGAATCGATGATTGTGTTGATACGGTGCGCAATGGTAATGATAGTACGGTCCTGGAAGATGCTGCTGCGTAACGTGCGCTGCAGCAGTGCATCTGTCTCCACGTCCACTGCTGCGGTTGCCTCGTCCAAAACCAGGATATTGCTAGGTGTGAGCAAAGCACGGGCGAGAGAAACCAGCTGGCGCTGGCCTTGACTCAGATTGGAGCCACCTTCTTGGATTTGAGTGTCGAGCTGGCCATCCATCTGGGCGACGTGCTCCTTGAGCTTGGCATGGTCTATGATAATGCAGTTAGTATGGCTTCATTGTAGATATCAGTAGAACAGTAGTATATCCATACCTAGAACGCTCCAGAGCTCGGTGTCATCATGAACGTGTCGGGGGTCCAGGTTGTCTCGCAGAGTACCCTCAAACATGGCAGGGTCCTGAGGAATGATAGCTAGACGACCGCGGAGGTCGAAAAGGCCAGTCTTCGAAACATCAAGCCCGTCAATGCTATATACACGTCAGTCAAAGAATTTAGATATAATGTGATCCATGAATCAAAACTTACTCAATGCTGCCATTGGTGGCCTCGATGATTCGGAACAGAGCCAGAGTGAGAGAACTCTTTCCAGCACCAGTTCGACCGACAACTCCAATCTTTTCATGAGGTTTGATGTCGAGGGTGATATCCTTGAGGACCAGGTCAAGACCCTCGCGATAGCGGGTGCTGTAGTTCTTGAAGGAGACAGCACCTTGAGCAGGCCAGCCGATGGCAGGACGACGCTTGAAGATAACTTCAGGTGCCTCGCTGGGAAGGTTCGCATACTCCAGCACTCGCTCAACAGACACGATGTTCGTCTCGACCTCAACAGTTTGGCGAACGATCCAGTTCAAGGACTGTGTAATCTGAAGGGCATAGGACATGGCCAAACCGACCATACCCGCGGTGATGCCGCTGCCACTTGCAACAGAGAGAATGGCAAGTCCAGCGGAGGCCAGGATGATGATGGAACCAATAAATTCCAGCCTCACGGCCAGCCATCTGTTCGCACTGATAGATGGGAAGTAAGCACGCAAGTTGGCGTCCATGCGCCATTCGTTCTCAAGGGCAAAGCGGTTTTCCTGTTTGTAGGCACGAATAGTACAGATACCACCGAGCGATTCCTGGAAATGGGCAAAGATGGGGCTTCGAGTGACACTGTCCAGGCGCTTCAACTCACGAGAGGTTCGCAAGTAGTACTTTTGATAACTGAGATATACCCAGCCCAGAGGGAGAACGAATAGCAAGAAGGCTGGGGTCGATGTACAAATGACAGTCATGGTGAAAACGGCGCGAGCAGCGTTGGCGAAGAGCATGTTAAAGGTACGCGCAAGGACCTCATCGACACGGTACACGTCGCTAGAGAATCTGTTCAGGATGCGGCCTGATGGGGTTGTCTCGAAGAAGCTCATAGGAGAGCGGAAAATGGCAAAAGCCATGCGCTCGTGGAGTTTACGAGAAGCCTCGATAGAGCAGAAGATCCAGAGAATCAAGTTTTGGACGATGACGAGAAGAGACGAGCCCAGACCAAAGGCTAGATAGACACCAATGAACTTACCGACACTAGCATTTGCGCCATGTGCCTCGTTCGCTTCGGTCCAACTCTTCAGCCAGAAGTTTCCAAGTACTTGAGCGGTTTGCGAAAGCAGAAGAGCCAGCAAGTAGAACGAGACCGCCACAATGTTGCTATTCTTGGCGTATTCTCCGTAGACGCTCCATTTAACTTTGCCTTGCTGAGAGGTCTCTTGGGTCTGCTTGCTCTTGAGAATATTTTCTTCATCTCCCAGCTTGCGACGTGGGCCCTGCCAGGTTGCAGTACTGGCTCGCCGCAGAGTAACATGGCTAGCCTTGCGCTGGGGACTACGCCCACTCTTAATGGGGACAAGAGAGCCCGGCTGCTCGAGTTCTTCACTGTCGGGGTCCTCTTCATCATCAAGCACAGCAGTAGACTCGGAGTTTCCAGGGCTAGCCAAATCATCGTCGGACGCATCAGAGCGTTCGTCGTCTGATTCTGCAAGGTTGGTCTTCACAAGATTGGAGATTTCGCCCTTCATTGCCATCAGTTGTTCATACGTGCCCTTTTCAATGATAGTCTTGTCACGCAGCAAGCCAATGAAGTCCGCTTCTTTGAGAACTGTGATAGCGTTGGTGGCCAAGATTCTTGTCTTTCCAGCCAAAATACCAGAGCTACCGAGAACCTTGTTGATAATGTGGCGACCAACGTGCTGATCCACGGCAGAAAGAACATCGTCGAGAAGGTAGATATCTGCACGTGCATATACTGCTCTTGCGAGTGTCAAACGTGCCTTCTGTCCTCCAGAGAGTGAGATACCACGCTCTCCGACTTCTGTCTGATCACCATCGGGCATGATCTTAAAGTCATCGATCAAAGCACAGGCCTCGACCGTCAGTTCGTAAAAGGCTGGGTCCCATCGGTGACCGAATACAATGTTCTCACGAACACTAGCATTCATCACCCAGGGTGACTGGGCGACGTACGCGACACGTCCACGCACAACAACTTCACCATGGTTCTTCCAAAGTTCTCCCAGAAGTGCTTGGAGCAGGGAGGACTTTCCTGCGCCGACACGGCCAACGATGCAGCTAAGCTCACCTTTGCGGGCGCTCAAATCGATATTTTCGAGGACCGGGACTCCGCTATGACGGTTCCAAGTCCATGAAGCATCACGAACGCGCACTGACTCATCACCAGTATGTTCAACGGGGTCCTGGAAAACGACAGACTCGGTCTGCAGTTCCTCTGCCGTAAAATAATCAACGAGACGTTGCACAGCCACAGTTGACTCAATTACAGAGGTGATGACCATCGGTAAGATCGACAGGGGGAATGTGAGTAGGTTGAATAGAGTCAGGGCAGGGAAGACGATCTCGGTGGTTAGGGGCTTGTCACTGGTAAGAACAAAGACGGTGAAGGTCGAGCAGGACACAAGGAAGGGGGTAGATTGCCAAGTGAAGTTTGCAATAGACTGGGTCGCACCAATCTTGCGGAGTGTGTTCAGTTCAAGATCATTTCGAATGTGACTGAGCTTATTCATGAATGCAGTGTTCCAAGCATAGAGCTTGATGCTCTTAATGTTGTTCAAGATTTCAGTCATCAGGCGAGTACGCGAATCCTTGTTCTTCATCTGCTTGATCTGGAGCTTCTTCATCATTCTAGCAATGACACCGTTCAGTGGGATCATGAGAATCATAACACCGACACCAGCAAACATGCTTGGCCCGACAAGCTGGTAGAGTGACAGCATACAGAGGACGATTTGAAAGGGGGCAGATAACAACTGTGTACCAAATTGGGTGAGGTCAGCCAGTCGCTGCTGATCCACAGCCATGTGATTGACGATGTCGCCAGTAGTCTTGGTGGCACGACCTTCGCTGGAGAGACGGAGGGCTTTTGAATAGATCAAAGCAGTTAGAGACGACTTGACGCGCATCCCTGTATCGAAAGCACGTTGGAAGTACTGGTGGAGACAGCTGGTCTGACAGACGGACACGAAAAACATTGCCAGTGCGATCGCAACGCCTCGGATGACCGGTTGTGGATCCGGGCGTCGGTATGAATCAATGAAAGCGATCAGATAACGAAGAAGCTGCGGCTGAACAAAGGCAAGCATGTCGCTAGCCGATTTAATGATTGTACCACGGATGTATGGACCACCGAATGCCTTGAAGAGAGCGATCCACAGGGACGGCTTCTTCTTGTCGAGTTCCTCCTCCCACGCCTGGCTTAGGCTATCGAGAGTAGCACGAGTAGCGTCTCGGCGACGAAGGTTCCAAAGGTCATCCTGCGTGAGGTAATTTTCATATCCAAACTTCATCAGCGGTGTCATCCAACCGAAGGTGAGAACGGAGAAAATATCCGCATAGTTGTAAGGGCATTCATCCTCGTCGCCAAGAGCGTCGTAGGCACTCTTCTTTTTGGCGATGAGGTATTCCAGAATGAACTCTAGCAGCCCAAGCCCTAGACTGATGTTGATACAGACAAAGTATGGGAGCTGGTCCACATAATCTTTCCGGTCGACGAGGGAATGCAGCTTGATCGCATAGGCGATATTGAAAAAGAGCCAGTAGAAGAGAACCACGCCGTTGGGCTGGCGACTCCGCCAATGCTCATAATATTGTACCGCAAAGATGACGCCCAAGGAGGCAAATGTGAGGAGCGAGGACCAGAAACGGAAGTCAGCAAAAAAGGTCTTCGGCTGGGTTTCGGCTTGCACGGCTACTTGAAGGGCCGTGACAACGAGGAGTGCGGCGAGAACAGCCTATGGAAATGAAGAAAGTGATTAGTATATGCAGTTTCATGCAGTTTCCCGAGATGGCAGCCCGGGTGAAGCTCTGCGGGGATCGACATACCAGCTTGGCATAGAAGTGCCAATTCTTCGAGACAGGCTGGGGAATACGCTTCTTCAGTAAGAGATAGAGCGCGCCTGCACCGCCAAGTGTGCCCCAAATAGCGACAAGGGCCACGATCGCATCTATAAAGCACGGAGTGAGGTGGAAGCCCAGTGGGCTCAAGGGACCCCAGCCCTCAGCATCGCTGCAGAAGGCCTGTTGCGGGTGTGGATGATGTTGGAAACTTAAAGCCGAGTCCAGGTGTGACTGAGACTGCGACTGCGAATGGTTCCCTGGGTAGGAAACCCCCAGAAGCACCTGGGAATTGCCATCTAACATCTTGCAGTCATGCGACAACAGACGTCCTGTTCGACCTTGTAGTTCAGGGACCAGAAGAACTTCAACTTAAGGGAAGAAGAGAGGAGGCGGCGGTGTCGGAGAGCTTTCCAGGCTGCTTACTAAAAGCCGAGCTTCTGACGCTTTCCAAAAATGCGTAAATCCGGGCGGACGCCCCACCAGATGACTCCACTGTTTTAATAGGTCCGGACAGTTTTGACTTGGTGTCAGGAATCCATTCTTCTATTCTTGAAAGCAGCTGGAATGAATTTGAACAATAGTATCACCGATGAGTCTAAAAAGCGGACTCCGAGCCCGCATCTGGTATCTCAAGTCACGTGATGGTGATACTATGCAAACGGCATCAAATCAGATCCCCCAATTCATCATCTTCATTTAGGCTCTTGCTATTGGTTGATCTTGGTTCCTTAATTGAGTTTGATCGAGTTATACTATGCGATAGAAAAATAAGTATCTTCGGTGAAGGTTTTGACAGTAATTGGATTGCTTGGTACTATATAAAACTGCCAATATATATAGACCCACATCCCTCTACTTTTTCTACGCAGTTTTCAAGGCTACTCCAGGCTTTACTTCCCAGTCGTTTTTCACTGATACCCACATTTTACGCTTCATCAGAGAACCTCTCTACCAAGCTTCATTTGACCGCACTAGTAATGCTTGCCTGACCAGCTCATCCAACCAAAACCGGGGAAAGCCAGATGGCGGCCATGCGGCAGGGATGACGCCATCTCGAGACATTCACGTGTTTCAAGTCGCGTCGACCACGTTCTTATAACAAGCGTGAGACAAACATGTTGTGTAGCATAGTACTGGTTATTGGACGGACCATCGCCTCCAGAATTGATTATCGCGTTGAACCTTGGAATCGAACTCCTAGTCATGCCCAGGTAGATTGGTACACTACAAAGTCACTTCACCGCCTCACCGTTTCTGTATACTGGATGGCTACTCCCACTGGCAAGCATAGAATTATTGTTGCGAGATCTAGCTTCAACTGTCCTTCAGAAACTCACTGGATCAAGAAATCCCTGGCTTTCTACCATCATCGAGAGAGGAGTAAGGGGCCTCTCAGCGGGCAGAGAGGGCGATAGAAAAGTCCCCTTGATAGTTTTGACAGATTTATCCGGCATTGCTTGATCTAGAACAGATTTCGACCGAGGGGGGTGTTTTTATTTTGATGAATCGTCCCTTTTACCTGTATCTTCAAAGTTCACTGTGGTGAGATGCGTGGTCCAATCTCGGAAATCGGTGGCTGACCGACCAGTTCGGCTATAGAAGCATTCGCCGATCCGGGCTATTAATATCCGATCACATAGAGAAAGAGCATAACGCTTCATACATGCACGATGGAGGTCTCTAAAGAGCAAAATAAACCAGAAGACTGGCATTTAGTTGGCCGAGTGTCTGCGTTCTCAGACATTGGCCAGGATGAAAAAGGCTGCCGGGTTTTGTCTGGATGCAAGACGCTCAGTATTCCCAAGACAGATGATCCCGAGAAATCGCGAGGAAATCGTTTTTCGGATCTCAGTGACCAAGTACTTGTGTTCAAGTATAAGGGATTCCTACACGCAATCGATAATGTCTGTTCAAATACTAAGAACCAGCCCTTTCTCAGAATGAAGGCTAACCTTGCGCCAGCAATGTCCCCATTCTGCATTTCCGTTAAAACAAGGCAACGTTTTCGATATTGAAGACCTCGGTGCTGGAATTAGATGCTTTAGACATGGCTGGAGGTTTGACCTCTTCACTGGAAAGGGAGATCGGGGTAGCCACAAACTTAGTTTATGGGACATTGAGTTGCGGGATCCCCCATCGCTTGAAACCGATGAGATCCCTGGCAGTACAGACAAGGAGGTGTGGGTCCGAAGACCACCACAGACCTGAGTGCAGAGCATGAAACAATTGCACGAATTAGGGCTTCCACGATGATAGAAAGCCAGCTTGCCATGCATGTCACACTAGCGTGTTTCAAAGCAAGAAGTCAGATCGTTGGCTCAAGACTGACGCTAAAAAATGAACAAGGATATCATCTAGGTGAGTCCACCGCGGTTCCGGGTTGAGCATTGCTGATGATAGTATGGTAGTTCAGTACAGGATCAAGAATGTGCATAGGCAAGAATGCGCTGTGTCCATGTAGAAGATAATATCCTCCATCTAATAGTAATCTGTGAGATGTCTATCTGCAAGATTTATAGAGTGATCCTTGAACTACGCTCATATTATTTGGAGCTGGAAGATACGGAGGGGACACTGGAAGTACCACAGATTGTGATTCTATACTCCGTAAGCTAATCGAAATCTTGATCTGAGTCTATCGTAGACAAGAGAGATAACTTGAAAGACCCATGGTTACAAGTCCAGTGCCCATGTTATTCTTTATTTTCCAATTTGTCATCTTGCTTATGGTCGAGAGACTAGTATGAACTATGAAGTATCACGGAGGAAGCAACCTTTTGCCTGCCCTTAGCTGAGCGATCACTATGAATCATTCCGAGTATATGGATCGCATTCAAGTTATCGCCTCGTAAATGAACGGGGCTGAGGCAGTATGAGTCAAATGGAAGAGGCTGAGCCGCGGGGACCGCATTGAGGCGGCCCCACATGCGCATAAAAGCAGCTCCCCGCCCGGCAGTAAAAGAGACCATCGTCATATTGGAGGGGTTTACACTCACGCATACTCTGTACATTCCACATTTTACCAGCCATGGCGGATCCTCGCGTCGAGGAGCTCCTCAAGAGACCTCTATATGGTGCGAATTTCTACCACGCTTTGCTCATGTTCTTTCACTAATCTGCTGCTTGCAGTATATGATCTCCCACAGGAGCTTCTTTCAACTTTGACCACAAAAACCGGAACCCAAGACATCGCTGAGCAGACCCCCGAGCCCACTCCCAAAGACCCCGAGCTTGCGGCGCAAGAATCCGCGATCGCATCTTCGACATTATGCTCCCTCTGCAACGTCACCTACCGAAATGTGGAGGAGCAACGAGGCCATGTCAGATCTGACCACCACCGATATAACATCAAGACCCAACTGAGGGGTAATGCACCCCTCGATGAGGCTCAATTTGTCAAGGCTGTGGGGGAGCTGGACGAGTCTATATCTGGATCAGAGTCTTCAGAGTCAGACGATGATGAAGCCGAGGGCGGCACCGACACAACACTCACAGCTCTGCTGAAGCGACAAGCGAAGCTCTCCGGGTCGCCCGAAGAGGCAACAACTACCGTGCAAGGAGGGACAGCGAAACAGCCACTCTTCTGGCTGTCCAGTTCCGGTCTCCCATCAAACAAGTCACTGGGCGTCTACCGGGCGATTTTCTCCAATATTGAACAAGATGAGCCTGGTCATTTGGTGGACACCCTACGGAAAAAGCAATTGGCTCCTATCAAGGCGCGCACAAATAAGGCACAGGCTCAACAGAGTCCCCCAGAATCTAGTCCTCACATTTTCATGTGTATGATTGGCGGTGGTCATTTTGCCGCAATGCTGGTTTCCCTCGCCCCCGAGATCCACCGCAAGCAAGGCGGAGTGGAAGAAAGACAAGCCAGAGTAATTGCGCACAAGACCTTCCATCGCTATACCACTCGACGCAAACAGGGTGGCTCTCAATCTGCTAGCGATGCGTCGCGGGGAGCTGCCCACTCTGCCGGTTCCAGTTTGCGTCGATACAATGAAGCAGCTCTTGAGAAGGATATTCGAGAGCTACTTGCGGACTGGAAAGAGATGATTGACAGCTCAGAACTGCTATTCATCCGCGCCACAGGAAAGACGAATAAGAGGATTCTTTTCGAGAAGTACGACAATCACGTTCTCAAGCAGAATGACCCACGACTGAGAGGGTTCCCCTTCAACACTCGCCGAGCCACACAAGGAGAACTCATGAGATGTTTCAAGGAGTTGACCCGCGTAAAGGTCAGTGAAATTGACGAGGCCGCACTGGCTGCTGCCGCAGCCGCTGCCGAAGCGAAGAAGAAGGAAGAATCGAAGCCCTCGACGCCACGTCGGCAGCCACAAAAGCCAAAACTATCCAAGGAGGAAGAAGAGGCTTTGTTACATACCTCGCAAATCCAAGCCTTGATTCGCCGCTCCAAGGTCCCTGCTTTAATGTCTTACCTCTCAAACAACTCCATTCCTTCGTCATTTACTTTCACACCTGCCGACTCAACCCAGAACTTCCGTTCTCCGACCCCTCTTCACCTTGCTGCCAACCTAGATGCCCCGGCGGTTGTTGCTGCCCTTCTCACAAGGGCTGGAGCAGACCCGACAATTGCCAACACCGAAGGCCGTACACCGTTTGAATTGGCCGGAGACCGTCCGACGCGTGATGCCTTCCGTATTTCCCGTCACGAGTTAGGTGAATCGAAATGGGACTGGGCCGTGGCAAAGGTGCCATCTGCGGTATCAAAGACAGATGCAGATAGTAGGGCCGAACGGGAGAGGAAGGCCGCCGAAGAGGAGGAGACTAGTCGTCGAAAATTCGATTTGGAGCGACTGAAGAAAGAAGATGCCGAGAGAGAAGCACACCAAAGGGCTAGCAAAGGTGGTCGGGCTCTAGGAGCAGTGGAGAAAACCGCTGCGGAGAAACGTGACGAAGAGACTCGAGGGATGACTCCAGAGATGAGGATGCGATTAGAGCGAGAGCGGAGAGCCAGAGCAGCCGAAGAGCGTTTCCGGCGGATGCAAAACAATTAGATCCGTTTTTCATACTCATTTAGAGTCGTTTTTCTAGCGTTGCGTCTGCATAAAAATTCTTAGAATTATTGTATAGGAATTTTGATGAGCAATGAAGGTACTATACTTTCGCACAACTTCAAGTTTGTTTTGGTTTATAGGGACTATCACTAGTACTACGCAGTATTTATGTCTGAGTCCCGGGAGAGTGCCTGCTTGATATCCAGTACTCCAGGGCTATCAGGCATGGTCCAAGCCATAAATAGCCCATTCAAGCTATTCACCACAGCAGCAAGAAAATACTAAGCCACCTTAAATAGCATCTTTGAGAAGTTTGCTCTGCAGAATCATGATGTATTGCTTTGTTCCACAGAAGTCATCTTTTTTTGTTTTGCTAACATCTACACATTCCCTTGCAGTACACCTGATTTGCTCTTTGAGCAAAGATGTAGCATTTACACCGAAGACTGTTAGAGGAAATGCCTACCAATACCTTAGCCACAGAAAAAAGTCGACTCTAATTGAATACTATATATATTCAAATTTAAATACTGTATAACATTGAATGCATAATGAATCCAGAGTGCGGATTACGAGATACATCGCGGTTGTTGCAACCCCGGCATCCTAAGACAGGCACCAGCTATTCACAATTTCTTAATTAGTATTATCAACTAGATAGTAGTACTACCAGTACTTACTAGTAGTTCACAGTACTAGTACTAGGCAAGTTTACAACTGCCAACGTAATTCACCACGCTTTAAGGTTAGGAAGTCACCACCCTCCTATCCCAATCCCATTCCTTCCCTCCTTCCTACTTCACCTTACTCACCACTCAACCTTTCGTCTCCCCTCAACCTCTGTATCCACATGCGCTGTGCTTTTTCAATTTACAACACATAGAGATCAACTTGTCACCTTTTCTATCAGATTAAACCATGGACCGGCCATCTGCTTACCACTCTTCACCGAGAGATAGAGGTCCTCGGGTAGGCACTTTCGTCCGCTTGAACCCGAAAACCCAGCAGGTCAGCGATCAATTTGAGATATACAGCAACGAAGAGATCATAATTGGTCGAAGTGCACGCCTGTGGTGAGTACAGCCTTCTCAGTTCTCTCACATTGCTTAATTCCAGCGCATTTTCCCGTTTAGCCAGTACGAGATCCCCGATCCCTACGTCTCAAACACCCACATTCGAATCTACACCATTCTCTTCGACCAGGACGTGTCGTACGATGTGGCTCCACTAGTGTATGCCGAGGACCTGTCTCGGAATGGGACTTTGCTAAACGGTCACCTCATGGGTATCGGAAATGGTGGTTTTCTCCTCCGTCAAGACGACGTGCTTTCCATCACTCGTGACATTTCCATTCGATTCAACTCGGCAACCTGTGTTAGTGACCGATGCTTTAGTGATCTCCAAATGAGCGAGATCCAAGTAAGCCTCTATATCGGGTCATCCGATCGAACTTCATCTAATCATGATTCCAGCTATTCCGACACCAATACCTCGTGACCCCCCGAGTTCTGGGCTTCGGTGCCTATGGTCGAGTCCATATGTCTGTCCAAGAAGGCACAGGAAGGCAGTTTGCCTGCAAGATGATCAACCTCAAAGCTAGGGCCCACGGCTCCGACGACGAGGAAGACCAGGACCAGAACTCCAAGTTCTTCAACAGTGGTTCGCTCAGGCCCAGCAAGCCCCGAAAAGCCGGGCTGGACAAAATGATAAAAGATAGACTGAAACGCAACCAGCGAGAGGCAAGAATACTGGCAAATTTGTCTCATGTGAGTTCTCACCATCAGATTTGATGTTCATTGTCGTTGCAAGATTCTAAATCGCCGCGCAGCCAAACATCATCACTCTCGAGAAGGCCTTTCGGTCGGACAACACAATGTCAGTTTGAGGATTGACCCGAGAACAAAAATTGCTTGTCTGACCTTGTTAGGTACATCATTTCGGAGCTTCTCTCGGGAGGAGATCTTTTCTCGTTCATCAAGTACAAAGGAGGACGACTTGAAGATCTCACGGCGGCTGCAATCACTCGCCAAGTTCTGCTCGCGGTGGAATACCTACACGATCAGAACATTATACACCGGGATATCAAGCCAGACAACATTATGCTGACCTCACTCAAAGTCGGAACTAGAGTTGTCTTGACTGATTTCGGCTGTGCAAAAGTGATCGGTAAATCGGCGAAGCGAACAACAACTGTCGTCGGCACCCTTGAGTACTGCGCTCCGTAAGCATTGCCCCTATCTCTACGAAGACTTATACTGATTGCTTTGAAAGTGAAGTTTGCCGATCGAACAACCGTGGATACACAAAGGCCATCGATCTATGGTCGCTTGGATGTGTGACGACGGTCCTCGTTGCTGGATACAGCCCGTTCGATGAAGGAAGACGCTTCGGCCAGGACGAACTCGACGTCCTGGAGGATGAACTTATATCGCTGGGGGCTAGCGAAGAAGCCACGGATTTTATATACCGCTTGCTCATTCTGGACGAGATCGAACGCATGGATGTTAAGCAGGCATTGCAACATGGTTGGTTTACAAATCAAAGGTACCAACCGATGCTCGACAAGCTATACCAGCAGGCCATCCAGGACTGGGTGCCACAGCGAGATGAGTCAATCATTGTCGATCTACAAACAAAAACCAATTACATGGCCCATTCTCGACCCTCTACTCAGGAGCCCATCTTCAGAAGTGAACCTGTCCCAATTTGGCGACCTCCTTCAGTTGATCATATTTCCGAATCTTCATACGATGTTGTTTCTGCAGCAAACACACCAGCACTCGAATCCCCCACCATGACCAACGTTTTCCGGGTTGATGCAAGGACCTTCAAGGGAAATCAATTCACTGCCTTCCGCGAGAAACCGATTCCCAAGGACCCCGATAACGAAGTGCGGAATCTGAAACAAGAGATTGATGAGTCGCCTACGAAGCGATACAAGAAGTCTGTCTTTGACGGACCTAAGCGGCGTGAGATTGATCAAGATCTAGAAGACCGATATCTGGAGACTGCCTCTAAAATGGCCAAGTTCCAAGTCAAAGAGGAGATTGGGCTGAAGTCACCCGAGACTCTTTCTCTAACGAAGAAACATCTATGGAAAGAGCAGCCTGGAGACAGTTCGGAAGCAATAAATCGATCAATGAACCGGCCTGGGTGGCTAACACTCGGGACTCGCTATGACCGCCCATCCTCAGAATCTAAGATTCACTCCATTAGAAACCAGGTCCTGAGATATGATGAAAAGCAGGTTATAAAGGGAGAAGAAGTCTACGAGGAGTTTCACAACCCATTCACTGGAAAGAAAAGACGGTATATTTACGGTCGAGATGTGGAGAGTCTTATCGCGATGTCTTAATGCGTCGCCGTCGCGTGGATGGGGAAGAATATCCACACGACCAGCGTGACGAGCCGATACCTATGCTTACATTGTATCGGGCGATGCTGATATCTTACTCTGGAGGTGTATGAGGAAGTAGAAGAAAATCGGTATCTTATGCCAGGTATCAAAGAAACTTACAAGATCATGTTAATCTAATATCTAATACAACAAACTCACAATTTCAAGAAGTCTGCCTGCCTTTGAAAAGACATCAAGAATAGAAATGACCCAATCTTGGTGGTTTCAAAGATTAAATCCCTCCCAATTGCTATTTGGCGCGTTTTTGAGAAGAGACATCTGCAGCCGCCAACTATTTGGAACAAAGGCGTTGAATCCATAACATCAAGGCAAAGTCTCCCGCTGAACACTTGTTTGATCGACTCGGACAACTCTATGCGGGTCCACGGTCTCGAATATGAGCTAATATTTATCGCAGGTAAAAAATTTCGTTAGAACGTCTTTCAGTAACAGTCTCACCAAGCGTATTGCGAGGCCAATTTCCACCACACTGTGACCACATGTTGATTCTCATAGAAGAGAACACGGGTCATCCTTCGAAACCAAACAGGCCAACTCAGCAACATCACTGCGAACTACCAGTCCCAGTACGAAGGAGTCAGCCCTCCTGTTTCTGAATCCCAAACCAATAATTGACCCATGTCTCACCACGTTGCTAGGGTGTCAAGGGAATCAATAAATCAAAACAATAACAGTCGGTGGCAAGACCCCTTAAAGGGACACCATCCGCCCATCGAAACCTGGACCGGAATATCGAAAGAAGGGCCTGCCTGGCTGAATTCTCGTGCGGAGGGGGGAGGAGGGAGAATCAGCTCCAGTCACGCAATCCAAGCGAATGAATGATTATCACTCACGCAGAGAACTCCACCACAGGACGACGACGACGAACAGGAACTCGAGGCAATCCATAGTTCATTGGGGCTTATCCACAGTGGCAACGGGCACGACCTTACGCCGAACAGTCCTTCGAGGATGAGGGTGGGATAAGCCCTTGGCTAGTTCGCGAGGTCCTTCCCGATCACACGTTGACTTGCATTGAGCTGGAGGGGTGCGGATACAATCTATTGGCTGTTCCTTGGAACTAAGACTGGAGGTGGACTGTTCAGGTGAATATTGATCGATGTCTTGCCCCTAGATGTCTGTGATTCGATGGGGTGGCCACTGAACAGAGCGGCGAAGGGCGCAAATTGTGTGACACAGGACTTTGTGGGCCGGGGCCGGCACTGGGGTTGGAAAGGTAAAGGGAGACTGTGTCTGTGTTTTGGTTGGGCATGGGCGAGGATGGTCCACTCGGTCAATGAGGTCTCACCTTGAAGGGTCGTTGGTGGGTCATTTGACTGTGATGTCTTAACCTGGGTCTTGGGGGAAGGGGAGCTGATTTCTAAAGGACAATCATTGGTTGGGTGGGATATTAATGATACTAACCAATTAGACCCATGGCTGTGGTTCTTTGGGAATTGATCTGACTTTACTGGTGATCTGTTGATGGGAGTCATGGGACAGAAAGGTTTGCACCAAAACTACCATTGGCTTTTTCGTGCAGGTGTGGAAACTGTATGGGACCAGCAAACGATCCGCAGAAACCCGTTCATATTTGGAAGAGCATTAATCCAATGATTTTCTTTTTCAGATTCCAGAAAAGAAAGAGAAGTTCTGACTCGATACTCAACAACAGAATAGAGTAGCCGAGTAACAGAGCCAAAGTCTCATTGATTGTCGTCGTAACTCGACGATTCACCCCATCCGCCACCCAAATCACGATTTCCTCTTCTCAATCCTGGATAGAATATATGACATAGCCACCACAGGACCGAATCAGAAAAAGACGCCAAGAAGCAAAACCCCTCAGACGGGAGTTCCCAGAGAAGAATTGTGAGACTTCGTAGACACTCCCTGGCAAAGGAGTATCAAAGCCCTAGTTAGGTCCGGTTGGAGGGGCAACGAGGGATCGATCCCAGCCACAGGTGCGCACGAAGGGTATCAGAGTTCTGGAGATGATCTGCATTAGCGCCCGTTGTGGACAGGGAGATGTCTTGCATTTGGGCGTGCATGACCGGACCGGGACCCTGCAGGGTCACTTCAAGATGAAGCTAAGGGTTGTTTGTACAGCCAAGGCAGAGCCAAAGGCTAAAGTTGACTTGCAGGGCACGATGTTTGGATATAGATCCTTGATCTGTCTATGCTTGGTTAGTCTGTTGAGATTAATCTAGTCTGCACCTATCAATTGCGGTGGTGAGGAATAGTCGTATCTGAGTTTGGGATCCCTTGCGTCAGATTGGATTCTGGTTGGAGGCTGGAATACTGGGTGAGGGATGGAGGGGTAGAGGGGCGCATTTGGGGTAGTAAAGATACAGTGCAAGAGGGATTCTCTTGATTCAGTCCGGCCACTGGGGTTGAATTGGGGGTAGAGTGGAAAAAGGACCGCCCTTGAGGGTGCGATGAGAGGGCGGATCATCCCTATCTAGGACGCGAATCGCGAAATTTCTGGTAAGAGCTATGTGCAGAGCAAGACGCGGACTGATCTGTCATTGAATTGATTATGCATGTCATGTATGGAGATGATAATGCACATGTTTGATGGTGGTTCGCAGTGCCGTCGGGATGCAGTCTGCACCTGCGGGCCTGCACCCCGCACAGAACGGGCGATGCCGAGGCGGTACGGGACAATGCAGAGGAAGAGGCTGACTGTTCTGCATGGGCCGTGCAGAACGCAAGGGTTATCTTTGTGGAGATGAGTGACCGCTATCTTAGCCTCGGGAGTGTGGGAGCGGAGGCTTGTATAGTTCCAACGGGTTTCGAAGCATTCGATTCGAGTAGTTAATTGTTGAACAACATGTTTGTGATAAGGGTTGATGGATACATCGGTGTAGGTTTAATAGTTTCTATAGTATATTTTGAGGGTTTTCTGTGGAATCGTCAGGACCATACGGAGTATGGAGTAGAGTACTCGTCCTTCAAGCGTGCAGAGTAATGCGCTGACGCACGTGGCTCTGCAGATATACCCCAAATGGGAAAGGTCCCGATTGACGGTTACCGCTGATTGGTCGGCGCGACCCGCGTCTCCCACGCGTCTGACACGCGTGGCCACGCGCGTGGGAGACGCGCTTTTCTTTGAGCCTCGAGGAATGGGCCTGTACCTGAACCCAGGACTAAGACTAGGACTAGGATCAGGATCCTGGTAGAAATCAGAATGGCTGCCCTCTCCTTCTCGAGGGCTGGTATGGCAGGGTCGGAACCCTTCTCGCCAGCCTTGAAGGGTGGTATGGCATGGCATGAAGAAAGGAAAGGCTGACCCTGGACGCGGTCCAAGTCCTCTAGAAGTCTATTAAACCGCGCTTGGTCGCCGATTGGAGGCACCTCAAGAGGGGAAATTGGAAATTTTATCGAAATTGAGATCATGCGATTGTCGACAGATACATTACCCTGCGCTAGCGTGGTCGATAGGCACGAGGGCCGGACTAGGATTGCATTGGCCAACTGCAGCACACTGCGCGTCATTATCATTGATATTGCATCCACAGCCGGTTACCCGGGCACTAGGCTGATGCGATAGTCCTCAGTCCTCAATGGATATGACCATGCGGTCATGATGATACTTTTTGCTGCCGATCCTCTTCAACTAGAGCGGATGAAGTCTGAGCGGGTCATTACGGATCATCACGGGTCCTCCACAATTAGAAAGCATTGAACACTCATTGTCAAAAGGGAAAACAAAATTAAAAAGAATTAAAAAGGATCGGCGTTTCAGGGGCCTCATTGCCTCGTGCTCCCTGGCGAGGGCGTGCCTCCTCAGTCCCTCGTTCCTTGACCTTATCCCTTGCATGGGCCTCTTGTCTGGGCCTCCTTTACTCGTGTCTCACTGGGAATAGAACACAGAGAATCAGTGTTCGCGAGGGGCAGTGGTACCTGCAGCCCTTTTTTTTAGTGATCGAGATCCTGTGGGCAGATTAGGAGTATAATAGAAGAGGGGAGGACTCATGTTGAAAGAGGTGCATAGACCTAATCCCGAATCAACTTTGGTTCAGTCATTCGTTGCCAGGCAGACCCTGTTTGTTTGCTTGCTCACTCTTTGTTATTCTTTCATTGCTCTACTTGACTTTGACTCAACTCTACATTACTTTCACTCTTACATTCAGTCTATTTTCGTGCATTCTTTTACTCTTTGACTACTGTACAACTGTTAAAGTGGATCCCGGGAGATGTTCGCTTGACCGTTTCCGGCTACTTTCCACTTTCCACTTTTTCTCTTTTTATCGCCTGCCGCGCCCATCGCCCACTTAACGCTCGGCCATCACCCGCCGCCCCCCGCCAATTCTTCTTTCTTCCCCTTTGACAATCCCAACTTTGACACTCTCTCCACCCACTTTCAACTCTACTTTCTCTCGCATTCCTCCGGTCCTGGTGGTTTTCGAAGCGCTTTCCGACGGGATTATTTTCCACTCGTTCTTTCTCCCTCAACTCCCTCGTCGCGCCTCGCAACCACCCCCGGCGCATCGTACCAGCGCAAATCGCACGCGCACACAAATCCGGCGCAAACCAACTTGTGACCCAATAACACCACATCCCCGACTATATACACTCTTCAGTCATTTCTCAATCACTCTACATCATTGAATCTGTCAATTGCGACATCATGCTTCTCCCATCTGCCCTCCCATGCGATGTGCGCCGGTCGTCTCGCTTTACCCCCAGTCGCCTCTTCTCAACTCCTCCTCCCTCAGACAGAGGAAATCAAAATGGCAACGGGCTTCTTGGAACCTGCCGCGCTCTCCAATCTCTCCTCAATGGATCACCAGCCCCTTCACCCCGACGATCCATGAAGCCGCAACGCCTCCAGAGCCCTCTCCCCCTCAACCCACCGCGCCGCTCAACGCGATCGCGCAAACTCGCACGACCTGCATCGCCGCGCCCAACACCTCCCCCAACTACTCTCGCAAACACACCTCCACCTGCTCCCTCTGCGCCCGCGCGCGGCGCCAACAAGCGCCGGCGCTCCAACTTCGACGACGAAAGTGACAGCGACAACGAGATTAGGCGCAATCGCCCATCCACTCCCAAACGCCAACGGCATGTCCCCTACGAGCTGCCGCTCGGCCTCTCCTCGACAGATTTCTATTCCCTCCACTCTCCCCCCATCACGCAATCACCGCCCTCTCCAGCCCAGCGCCGGCTAGATCAGCGCCTTCAAGAGTTTGGCGCCCGCGTTGACCCAGACGCTCCTCTCCCCTCAATCGAAGAGGCCGATGCGTCCGCGCCTGCGCCTGTTTCCGCGCTCTCGGCGGATGAGTGGTCCGCCGAAGAAGATCAGCGCCTACTCCAGCTGGTCCTCGAACGCTTCCGACTTTCCCAAAAAGAATGGGACGAGTGTGCGCGCCAAATGGGTCGCCAAACCACCAGCGACGTCGGGCGACGATGGCACTCTCTCGTTGCAGGCGGCCGAGTCGGTCTTCGATCGAACCGCCGCTGAATACCATACCGACAGAACCTCTTTCTATTCCTGTTCCCCTGATTCTCCTGTATCATACGACCTCCCTTCATGTCTCCATTATATCCCCTCTGCTGTTGCAAGACCACCCCTGTATTATGATTCTTTCTCCTTGCAACCAACGTGTCACTCTATCTGCTTCTTTCTCCGGTTTCTTCGCACAAGATTGTTCTCCTGAGTCTGTCATTTTTCGCATCTGGTTATGTGGATATATCTCTTTCCTTTCTTTTCCCCTGGACTCTTGACTTGACTGTCTGATCGAATATGCGCTTTTGTTTGCTGCGCTTTAATTCGGGTGGTTTTCTCCATGCACATTCATTGTCCTGCTCTTTGTTGCAACTGCCCAGCTGTTGTCGGAGCTTTGTACCATTACTGTTTCTACTACTGATACTACTGTACTATTTACCTGAACATGATACCACTGTTTTGATTTCTGACCAAAATATCCCTTTGCTGCCTGAACTTGAAACTTTGTTCTCCCGGGGTCCAAATTCCCGAAATGTAAACAAACAAAAGCTCGGGCCGGCTTGCACCCCACTCCGGGAGTCGATATATAACCGCCCGGTAGATCCACCTTAACATCAGTGCACAATATGTACAACTTCGTTCTAGTATTATCATCCAGTAACAGTACTAGTAGGTGACTACTAGTAGCCTGCGCATGCCCGGGTGATATGAGTAGTAATAGTACTAGCTTTTGCCTTCTACGAGCAAGGTTCAAGCGATACGCGTTGTTTTGCTCTACGGCTCGAAATACACACTCTTTTACTACTAGTATTTAACTAAAATACTGTTTCTGAAAAAATGCAATTTAGATCCGAGTCTTTGAATGTGGTATTCCTAGCCCTTGAGCATTGGTAGTATATATTTCTTTGCAAGAAGCTGGTTGATTGTGTTGACAAGAAGACCGAAACCAGCGAACCAGCGAACCAGCGAACCAGCGAACCAGGCAAACGAGAACCACTAGTACATTAGACTAATTTATACCGCAAAAATGCAAGGTGATTTTGAAAGAACCTTGGAAAACTCTGATGACTAAAATATGACATGCAAAATATATTTCAAGTCCCTGGGGAGGGGGGAGGGGGGCGACATTGCCAAACTACCTGTTTGTGACGGGACGCATTGGGCCGTAAAGTGAGGCTGACAGCCCCGGGGGAGTGGCGGCTAGCTCTACTTTGCCTCAATACGAGACAAGGAAAAGACTTAGCGCTGTGATACGAATGTAGGGGACTCGTAGTCATATCAGCCTCAGGCCAGATCATGATCTAATGGAACCCAGAAGAATGCCTTGGTGCAATGTTCCCAGTCTACACGGGCATTCTCCACAGTCCGGGGTAACCCTCCTGTCGCCACGCGCTCTAGCTCTGATCCTAGCGGAGTTTAACTGGCAATGCTTCAGGTTGTTGAGAGAAAAGCGGGTCATGGGAAATGGATATATCTATTGAGTTCAAGCTTCCATCCTGTCTTTGACGCTTGAACCGGGATCAATATCGCAATGTTGTGCTATGCTCTACTTGGCAAATAAAACAAATTGAGGCTGAAACCCTCGAACCTGTTAGGCTGCTTGCTCCTCACTACTCTGCAGTCTTCAGCTGACAGCTCCTAATCTCTCCTAGGGCTCGAGTCAACTCACCCGGCCTTTTCGCCGAAACCTCCTTCCTTGCAAGGTCACAACCACTTCTTATCGAAAGCCCAAGTGGCTCTCTTTGCCTAACCTTGGGTCAACTTGGGGCGTACCTGGAGTCAAAGTACATCCAACGAGCGCCTTTAAGCACCATATATTTAGCCAGTCAGCCTTCGGCCTATTCTCTTCATAACTATCCAAATGAACTGGGCCGCCGAGCTAGAAGCTATGGAGACGGAACTGCATGACGAGATCTACAATAAAGGCACTGATGCGAATGTGACATTTATCCCATATAATAAAATTCAAAAGGTATGGGCCGGAGATCGTCTCGACCGTTTTCTAAGAGATCCTCGCTATGACCCCGATCATGGCCGCTCAAGCAATTTCAAACCTGCAAATCGAGGAAGCACGACGTGGTTTGTTCGCATGATTTCGCTGTTGATTGGAATTTCTTGTGGTCAGGCTGGGCAAGGTTCAAAAAAAATCTTCTTTCTACATCCTATGGCTGCCACCCAACGCCGCGGCAATAAAATCGAGAATCTGGAATACGATGACCTAAAACACGACTCGTTTCTTGGCAACACCCCCTTCGTAGAAAGGTTTCCACAGGATATATGGATCTATATCCATATTACTTTGATCGGGGGCGGAGAACACGATTACAAATATGGTAGACGGTTACCCCTTGTACGACAAAAATGCTCGCAGCGAGAGGGCGCGTTTGGAGTTTGGATTTCGTTATCGCAACAATCGTCTTAGCTATCATCACCCTTGGTGGATGGTTTGTATAGACTCACCAAGAGGGAGTATTACGGCGCAAGTTTCTCCGTCCTAAACAAGATACATCAGAAGGCGCCGAGCAAGATATTGAGCTCGACCACGCTGGCGATTAAGGCATTGATTCGCGAATATAGGACTCACTGGCGTCCTTTGAAAGCCATACTTCATCTTTTTTGTTGCTGTATCATATAACTTACTAGACATGCGACTGAGTCTGCTCAAATTTGTTTGCTTTGCCGTTTGCAGTCCGTTTGGCATATATGTTGCCCCGATTCTCGTTCTTTTGGTGGGGGAGGGGTTCGCTTTCTTCAACAACTTCGTTCCATCTCTTCGTTTTCACTATTAACTACTATTTATAGACATCTTTAAGTTTTATATCTTTTATTGCTTTCACATATATAAATTAGCATGGAAGATCAAAAGTGCGCTGCCGGGCAGGTGGTTCCTTACTGCTGGTGGCCCGGTTGCCTCGTACTTTCCTCGCAACAACTTCACCGCATCTTCTACCTACGGCCCTTTCTCGTCATCAGATGCAATTTCCCTCCTTTTGCCAAGCACTCCTACCCCTGCTGATAGACTACGCGACAACTTACGCGCTATCAAAGCTGTCTGTGTGGGTATTGCAGCACTTATAAGCCGGCAAGTCGTGCCTTGGGTGCACATCTCAAAGGTTACGCGGATGACAAGAGATGGTCGAAGGTTCTCAAGTTACGACCTGGTCCAGCCGACAATCCCTTATGAGGTACATGACGGTTTGGCTTGCATGGCACGATCCAATGGTGAGTTTTATCTATGGCTCCCACACTCCCTCGTCAGTGAAATCTTCTGACTGGTCCACGATAAGAAGTCTCACCCAGGCATTGACCACCTCCAGGTTCCTTTTGGAGAAGGACTTGGCGTTGATGCCGTTGGCGAATCTCAGATATGGAATCGAGCGCACCAAGAGCAAGGCATGGCACTCTATCAAGTTCGTGGGAGCCCTTGGTATTTGGCCGGGTTTCAAGACTGAAGTTAAGATATTCATCAACAAAAAGACTTCAAAGTGGAAGAAATATGCGATCACTATGAGGCTGCACGATCCCGATCCAATCTCTCATGAGACTGAGCAAATCCTGGTTGCCGACGAGCTCGGTATCCAAGGCAGATGGCCTGCTCGCGTCAGACAGCCGTTTTCTGTCATTGCAAGAAACGAGAAGCTTCCCTGGGTCTTTGGCGATTCGAAAGGTGGCCGGACCCATTACGACTCTAAAGTTACAGACTTGGCATTGACGTCTTCCTAAACACACGAGACAAAGGGAGTCGGAGAGTTGAAGATCCCTTGGATCAAAGATCATAACCTCCAGGAAAACTTGTTTGAGAGCGACGATGACGAACGCGTACCTATCATGCCCCAAAGTACGTGGGGAAGTGAGGATCAGGACAGGGGGAAGTTTGTCTTATCACAGCACCTCCGCCGTGAGTGTTATCACACGGCATTGGTTGGAAAAATTCACTTCTGCAAATCTGATCAACGGCACCGTTACGAGCAGTCTTACTAGTTATATTTATCCCGGTAAGTACGGTTGGCCGGTCAATTGGGACGAACCAGATATTCGCCTCGACTACAATTTCGATGGCGAAAACAAAAAGGGCAATAAAAAAGACAAGGCCAAATTTTTTAAGTTGACATGGTTCCGGAACGAAAGGCACCGGACTACGAGAGACAGAGGGAAGAGGAAGGGATCATCGGACCATTCTGGATCTCCTGCGGACCAGGTTGAGGAAAATGAGACCATAACACTTGAGGACATGAAGTTGCTGGTCATAGATGCCCTCGAGTTCGGAAGCTGGTTCGAGCTTCTCTGGGCTTTCGCCGGAAACCCTGTGTTGATACAAAAATAACGCGCTGCTCGTGATCCCGCCCCTCTGAAGGAAGGCTCCCGCCCCAGAAAACGCGTCGGAAAACGAATCGAATCAAGAAAGCTGATCAGCAGTAACTTCTCGATCGCCTTCGATTCTACATATCGTTCTTCATACCTTAATGCCTTGATGCCTTGCGGTTTTAGTTCGTTATCATGACGATCAGGTGACCTATGTCCTTGACGGCCGCAGGGCCTTAAATATCATTATCGTTTTCCATGACGCGTCTCTGATCTTTGGATCTATTTTCCCCGCTCGTATGCACATGGAAGAATATCATCGTAAGAAACAACAGTGCCGGCACAAAATACATCGGAACAGGCGCGGGTCACCTAGCGCATGGAGCAGCTTGTTTTGTATGGCGGTCGCAAGTTTTCAGGAGACTTAAGACTTATTGATGCCTAGGTAGATAGGTTCGTTAATGAAGGGCTTGAGAATCTTGAAATCCATGTATATTACTGCCCGGGAGTAAAGCCGGAGGAAGTATGGATTCTTTTTTGGTACCGGACCTCCTGTTGTGTTGCCGTGCGGTCTTGTTTTGTCCAAGACATTCAAGTACAATTATTTATAGAAAATCAAAAATATCTACGAGTACGAAGAGATCAGTACTCTATCCCAGCCAATGACTCTATTTGCGAAGAAACGTTAGCTTCAAATTCATCTTAAAAGAGTTTTCAACGAAAAGGGCCCCTGGAAGAAGGAGGAGAGAAATACTATACAATAATAGGAATTCGTATTTGGTTACGTGCTTCTTACCTATAATACTACAGTAATCTAGTGTCACTTGAGTATAGCCAAGCGGACAGAAAGCACTGTTCTCCATGCCTTAGCCTCTATGGTCGTACGAGATGTAGTACTATTAGGTCCGAGGCTTTTTTTGCTGATGTATCACCGGCCCGGCTATCCCAGGATGCCGGCATAGCATTGATCAGATCAAATCACGCAATGTCGCCTCGGGCCAGTGGATCTACCCAGGCGCTTCGATTCTCATTCCCTGTACAGATCACTTGACTCATACGACAAATTTTCATGTTGCCCCTTATAGATCCACCTTCCTTTGGCGGTGGCCATAGTCTATTCTCGGAGCGGCGTCGTAGCGAACACGTGTCAGATGACGAGATTGGATAGGGGATTGAGTAAACTTGGTTTCACTTGGTTTTCCTCAACAATTCCTCATTTGAAGGAAAATTTGTATCACCTCTTTGAACATGCATGAAGATTGTATGTACTCCGTACATCTTCTCCGCACTGTTGTCTCCTCACCTCATCTCCTCACCCCCTCCGCATTCCCAGGGCTGACCGCCGTCAGGCCACTGGGCCAGTAGAAGCCGAAGAAAAGCCAGAATGCGGGGGGTGCTCGGACCGAAGACGTTTCGGTGGCAGTGGCGAACAGCGATTGGATAATAATGCCGCACGCATCACGGGAACTGACTTCATTTTCCAGCAAGTTCTGCTGAATATAGTAACCGATTAGTAACAGAAACGTAAAGGATTCCAGGGTTAAGCGGAGTCACTTGACCCATTCTGCGCGATATTACCTAACAGGCCGGTCTTGGCCTTACCCGATGCAGCCGCTCTTTCCCTTTGGGATCACCTCGTCAATGGTTCTGAAGTCTAGAACCGGCTCGTTTTACGTGATCCTCCCCCATGGATCGTGGATGTGCGCTGTTTTTACCCCATACTTTGCATCTGGTTATGTTGGGGCGGCCCTAATAGCGTCATAATGATCGACGCCACCCGCTAAAAGAAAATTCTGTAGGTCACTGTGGTTATGGTAGTGTCCGAGTCGTGGTATTGTATGGATTCGGCATCTCAGTTTTCTATATAAAGCCTCCTTTCTTCCCCGGATTTTGGAAATATTAATTCAGCATTCAGCCTATTCTTCCTTGTTCCTAGATCTTCAGATCGGATTTTCAGGTACCTTTCTACTTTTATTCTATAGCACCATATACTTCAAGGTATGTCATAACACATCCAGACATCCTGGCTTTACCCCTGTGTGGCAATTTACTTATACTTTTACCCCAGTTTCTACAACTTCTTCACACATCATACCATTCATCATGACTTTCGATCACCCTGCCTTCTGGAAGTGCGATTCCTGCGGTCTTCCCGGCGTTCGCCTTTCCTCCACTGGCACCGGCTCCAGCCCAGCATTCTACAAGTGTGTTCCTTGCAACCGCACCCTGGGTTCCTGCCCTTGCGTCACTCCCGGTCTCCGAACCACCGGCAACTGCCCATGTGGCGAAGAGAGCGAGGCCGATATGTCCGACTGCTCGGATGACCTTTCTCTTCAAAAGCAACTGTCCAACGGCCACAACCCTGAACAGGGATTCGATGTTGACTGGGAGTCAAATTGCAAGCCCGGCTACATGGTCAAGAGATTCAAGGCCAGAGGCAAGGAGATTCTTCCCTTCGCTTAAGCACGCTTAAGCACGGAGGCATCTGATATTTGCTCTTTTTTGTTTCTTTCTGAATAGCGAGCCTTTTTGTTACCCACATCATGCATACACGATTTCCTATGCAGGCGACCCTGAGATCGTCGAGAAAAAAAGTTACCTTATCTCATTAATACCAACTATTTGGTCTGAGGACCACCAATACCAATTTCATCGCGCCAGTTGGCTACGTTTACAGTTAATCACTTTCACAGCTTTTCTTTAGTAAAATTTTTAGCTCAAGAGTATTGTTTGATCGAGATTAATCTTTAATAATGTAGCTTTTAAACAATCCACTCCCGGGATGGTCTTCTAGCAGAGAATCTCGATGGAACCAGCAAGCCTGAGTAAATATTGGTATGGCTATGGATCAAGAGTGCTCCTGCAGCATATTCTGCTTGAACGGAAACTTTAATAAGATTTCAATACCCGTTTCAAACTTGCTGCTCCAGCTTTACCCCTTCCTCCCTCCCTCCCTTCCTTCAAGTTCTCGCCGATGTAGCTCCCAGCACAGATTACCACTGCAGTTTCGATAAGACCATCAAACCAGCATCAGGGATGTCTCCTCGGTGATACAGGTATATATACCACACATTTTGATGCGA
Organism: Penicillium pancosmium; assembly: GCA_031761475.1. Lineage (NCBI taxonomy): Eukaryota > Fungi > Ascomycota > Eurotiomycetes > Eurotiales > Aspergillaceae > Penicillium > Penicillium pancosmium. The sequence continues at coordinate 13,745 of JAVMSB010000243.1, read as the reverse complement.
TACAATTGCTAGGTACAAAATATATCCAATAATGTAACTTTTAACACGGTTGAGTTTGAAAAAGTCGTATTTGCATTACATTTGAAAGCCTACTACATGGAGATGTCATATTAAAAATTACTTCTTTCAATTTGTTCCGGGCTTACTGGGTGGGCATGAGATCCTGCACAGAGTATTGTGCACTGAAACTATATTTCACCCCATTTTAATCAAAATCATCGTTATATGGTAACGGAAACGTAGATAATAAAAGCTACTTGCTATCTCATCTTTGCGAGCAAGGTAGCCCACCGGTCTATCTGATAAGCTGTGGGGAATAAAAACATGGTATCTTACTTACCAGTACCTCTCATGATTGACAAATGGGGCCAACTTTTGCATGACTGGTCGTTCCAGCGCTCCCAACATGCCCCTCTTCACACCAAAGTTCGCAAATCAACAAAATCTATGTTTATCATGCACAGCGAGAAAAAGAAAATTGGGTTCCCGTGAACGCGTATTTGCCGATTATTCGCTTAAATGGATGGACTTTCCTCTGCAACTAGCATCCTCGGAGTCATTCAACTCGCGGGATGCATTGCGACAGTTTGTGGGGGCTACATCCTTGAAGTGAAGGATGCTAGAGAGGAAATATTGGCTCTGCAAAAGTCAGCGTCCAGCCTCAAAGATACTCTTCAAGAACTGAAATGCCTCATTGAAAGTTCAGACTTCCTGCAGATATCTCAGTCTGATGTGTTAAAGAATGACATAAAGAATTGCTCATCAACTCTTACGGCCCTGATGAAGAAATTAGATATGGGACGGAGGCACAAAGCCATGCGAAGATTGAGCTTCCGGTCCCTCACCTGGCCTATTAAACGGCCAGAGATGGAAAGAATTGTCGCCGATCTTGAAAAATACAAATCCTCCTTCGCTGTATCTTTGCTAATTGATCAAACGTATGGCTTTATCCATCAATTGAGACTCTGGAATGGCCAGCTGACACCTTCGCAGGAGAAACATCTCAAGCATAAGCAAGGCCACCGATAGAATTGATCTAAACCAGCTACCGGTCGCACACGGGGCCGCATTCGACTCCTACAGCCACCAGCATGAAGATTACTGCCTTCCGGGAACTCGGTCAGAGCTCCTTCGTCATATTACGGAATGGGCTACATTACCGAACGGAAAGTGCATCTTCTGGTTAAATGGCAGAGCAGGGACTGGTAAATCCACCATCTCGCGGACAGTTGCAAGGAATTTGAAAGATGCAAATTTATTGGGTGCGACATTCTTCTTCAAAAGGGGCGAAGGGGACCAAGGAACAGCTGTTAAACTCTTTCCGACTATCGCAAGGCAATTAGCGATTCACATCCCCCGACTAGCCCTTGTGATCCAGGAGGCAATCCGCGACAATCCAGATATCGCGACGAAGGCGCTGGCGGAGCAGTTTGATAAACTTCTTCTTCAGCCCCTCGTAAAGTATAAGCCGCTTAAATCATCCGACCCAACAGTCTCATCAGTGGTCATAGTCATCGATGCACTAGATGAGTGTGAGGTAGACAATGACATGCGGCTCGTCCTTAGATTGCTGCCATGCTTAAAGGAGCTATGCTCTTTACAGTTGCGTATCCTTTTGACTAGCAGGCCTGAACTGCCAATCCGTCTCGGTTTCTCCGACATGAGTGCTTACGAATATAACGATTTTGTTCTACATACAGTCCCAAAGACAACAATAGAGAGCGATATTTCATTATTTCTGGATCATCGGCTATCGAGAATCCGAAAGGATCGTTTCCTTCTCCAGGATTGGCCGGGAAGTGAAAAAGTCCAGAGCCTAGTGGCATTATCTGTCCCACTTTTCATTTACGCTGCCACTATATGCCGTATACTCGAGGACTCTTATTGGGATCCAGAAGAAAGTATGAATGAGATCCTTTCATACCGCAATGACGGATCTTCATTGGATGTATCCAAATTGGACGGCACATATCTTCCTGTATTAAACAGGCTCCTCGTCAATCAAGGAGAGAAAGAAAGGAAGCAGATTATCAGCGAGTTTCAGCAAGTGGTCGGGACTATTGTGACGCTAAGAGCTCCTCTTTCGGTTTTAGTATTGTCAAGGCTTATTGGTATTCCAAAAGGCCGAATCTCTTCAAGATTGAATGCTCTACACTCCGTCTTAAGCGTGCCAGAAAATGAGTCTTTGCCCGTACGACTGTTCCACCTCTCATTTCGTGACTTTCTCCTGGATCGGGAGTTACACAAAAGGTCACCATTCTGGATTGATGAGAAAAATGCACACCGGAATTTGGCAGCTCGTTGTCTTTTTGTTTGCCATAATCACCTCAAGAGAAATATGTGTGGGCTATTGAGTGATGGAATCCAACATGCTGAGGTAAAACCCGAAACCATTGAACAACACTTTCCCCCGGAACTCAAATATGCCTGTCAATATTGGACTCATCATCTGGTGGGGGGCACGGCACAAAACACTCCTCTAATGCAGGATGCATTTCTCTTCCTCCAGAGCCATTTTCTGTACTGGCTGGAAGCAATGAGCCTACTTGGCCTCATAGATGAAACGGTAGAGACTCTCGGTCGTCTACAGAGTATATTCATGGTAAGGTTCATGCATGCCACATTAAATCCATACTTGCTCATTTTGTCAGTCTGAACAAGATTCCTCAATTTCCGACTTTTTGCATGATGCAAAACGCTTTATCATGAGCAACCATCAGATAGCCGCCAAGGCACCGCTGCAGATTTATTGCGCGGCGCTTATATTCGCGCCTGAAAAATCAATTATCCGCGAAACGTTTTCCAAGGATATCCCCAGTTGGCCTTCTCAGTTGCCGCGGGTCGAAGCAAACTGGAGCCCGGAGCTTCAGGCTTTGGAAGGACACTGTGATATCGTAAATTCACTAGCATTTTCTCCCGACGGAAAAGTTCTAGCGTCTGGTTCCCGCGACAAGACAATCCGGCTCTGGAACACAAGTACAGGCGTGCTTTACCAAACCTTAGAAGGCCATTTAGAATCGGTTACCTCTGTGGCATTTTCCCCAGATAGCCGACTGGTATCGTCCGGTTCGACAGACCACACGATGCGGCTCTGGGATGCAACAACTGGCGCTTTAATTCTCATTCTGGATGGTCACCATTCCGAGATCCTCTCGATAGCATTCTCACCTAATGGTCAAATCCTCGCCTCCGGTCATTATGATGGCAAAATTGAGTTATGGGAGACTGGAGCTGGCACACGACTGCAAGCTCTTGCGGGCCAGGATGAAACTGGTTGGATTTCCTCCGTGGCGTTTTCCCCGGATGGATTATTGCTAGCATCTGGCAGCGCGACTGGCGTTGTTCGTCTTTGGGGAATAGCAGCCGGTACGTTACAGCGGACGATTTCAGGGTTTGTCAAGTCCATTGCTTCCGTTGCATTCTCACCAGACGGACGGCTTTTGGCATTTGGTTCTAGTGGAGGTGGAATTCGCCTTTGGAACATGACAACAGGCGCAATACACCGCACCTTCGAGGCCGATTCGGGAGGAAACGATGTTAAATCAGTGGCCTTCTCTCACGATAGTCAATTATTGACATCTAGCTCGAGTGACAAAAAAGTCCGCATCTGGAATACAGCCTCAGGAACTTTGCAGAGCACTATGGAATGCTGCTCAAGGTATATAGATGCCGTTTCTTTCTCTCCCAATAGCCAGCTGTTAGCATCTGGCTGCAGTGACAAGGCTGTCCGGATTTGGGATGTCGCGGCCGGTCTGCGACAGCAACAAAGACGACAAGAAGAATCTTTAGACTCCGTGCAATCAGTCAAATTTTCGGTTGATGGTAGACTTCTCGCATCGATCTCTGGACAGAATAAGATTGTTCGGCTTTGGAATACGGTAACCGGCGCGTTGCAACACACTATTTGGCATAGGCACTCCATTTCGGGAATGGAATTCTCGCACGACGGCCAGATTCTAGTCTCCATTTCCAGTCAAAACAACAAAATTCGACTTTGGGACACGTCGACGGGCACACTACAACAGTCTTTTCAACATAAGTCCCCAATTTTGCAGCTGGAATTCTCCCCTGACGGCAAATCATTGGCGTGCGGGTATGATGATACGGTTGTTCTTCGGAAAATTGCTACAGGTGTGCTCTATCACACTTTAAAAGGCAATTCTTATCCGATTAAAAGGGTAATCTTCTCATCTGACGGCAAGCTACTAGCGTGCAGTTACTCTGGTCATGAGGAGATCTTAATTTGGAACATAATTACGGGTGCGAAAGAGCAAACTTGGACAGTCAATGACATCAAATATCGGGATATGGATGAAGGAGTCCATGGATTGGACTTTTCCCAGAACGGATTTTTCCTCACGGGTGATATGGGAAACTTCAATCCTCAGTCAAGGCCAGCTAGTTGCGACTCTAGCCTTTCGGAGAAAAAACGGGGAATTTCCTTGCTGGAAGGAGAGTGGATAGCTTTGAATGGCGAAAAGGTGATGTGGCTTCCTCCAAAGATTCGGCCAACCTGCTCAGCGACGCATGGTCGTGTATTAGCTCTGGGCCATGCTTCAGGGAGGGTTAGTTTCATAGGAGCTTGAGTGCAAAGCTACGATTCCTTCAGTTGCCAATCTCTCCCTGCTACAGTGACGTGTCGTTTTAATGTATTGGGTTTTAGGGCTGTGTAGTAGTGGTGTATGAGCTTGCTTTTTGATAAGGCTGAAAACTGGGACTGAATTCTGGCAAGAGAGTTTATGCTCAGTAATGGTCTTCTGAATGCACTGATTCTATGAATAGTCCCATTAAGCACCGAATTTATGCATTTCCTGGTCAACGCCAGAGGCCATACGGCTCGCGGCAGGCCTTCCACAACTTGATCGTACCATCCTCGCTACCGGTTCCATAGAGTTTGCCGTCAGGTGAGAAGCTAACGGACCAGATGGGACCGTGATGTCCTTTTTGTACCTCTGCGCGAAAGAAAAAAAAGTTAGTATCAATCGGAGCAAAAGGGCAAAAAGCTGAAGCTGGAACATACCGAGTTCTTCATCGGTGTTCAGATCGTAGACTCGGGCCCAGGTGTCCCCGGCACTACCGGTAACAAACCGACCCGACTCGGTATTGACGGCGGCACTGGCAACCTCGTATCCGAAATCGGCCTTTTTCAACAGGCGGCCCGGCGTAATTGCATCAAACAGATACACACTCTTTCCAGCAGCGACGGTTAGAACGCCGGGGTTATTGGGTCGAGTAGCCAGAGTGTTCAGTTCACAGGAGCCAATGTTTCCTTCAACGGCTGTCTCGACAACCGAACGGCGCGAGCGCAGGTCCCACCAGCGAATCTTGCGGTCTTCGGCAGCGGTCGTCACGATGTTGGAGTCCCGGTTCCAAACGATAGACTTGATGGTACCGCCGTGAACGCCGGGGCCAATCTCGTAACTTGTTCCTGTGCTTTTATTCTCGCCACCTGTTGGTGGCAAGGGAGGGGAGGAAGTGTTGCTACCACCACCGCCGCCAGAGCTGCGGGAAAGATCGAAGATGCGAAGTTTCTTCTCTGCGCCACCTGTTGCGAGAACCTGGGGGTTCGCTTGAATGGGGAAGGCGATTGAGCGCACGACGTGTGCGTGTTGAAGAGTGTGGAGACATTCGCCTGTGTAGGTGTCCCAGACCTTGCTAATAGAGTTGTCAATACCAGATATTCTTTCAGAAGGCCATTTGCTTTTTTTTTGCCAGCATTTTTGAGTTGAAACTTACGCAGAGAAGTCTGCCGCTGCAGTGGCTGAAATGGCTGTATCGGCAGATAGCCGAGATTGCCATACAGCACCTTTGTGGCCGAGAAATGTGCCGATCCTGATCAGATGTTAATTGGTGGTTCTTGCAACACTTTCTGCAGTGCAAAGGGGCTCATCTTACCAGTCACCTGTGATGCCGTCTCGCAGCATGGGATTGTTATCTGCGAATCGAGATTAGCCTCATCCATGGTGGGGCTCGAAACCGGAAACTGAGAAAAAAAAAAGTAGAATTGAGCAAGATACCTTTACAGGCCGAGATGATGTAGTATTCATCTTCGTCGATAGTGTGAGAGAAACTCAAATGGGTCACGGGGCGCGAATGCCCGTGACAGGTGAGAGGAACCACCTTGGGAATATCTGCATAAACATTAGTTTCATGGGAAGGTGCATGATCGGGTTATTTGAAGGATAGACTCACCGGACGCCATGTTTGAACAGAGAATATCCGTCACAATGGAAGAGGGAGAAAGTTTGGAGGAATCGAGAAAGTGTGGATGCGACGATTCGAGGTCGAGAGTTCAAGAGCAGAAACCGCGTGACCAAATCGGGCCGCGAAGGAGAGTGAACAGAGTGTGTGGTAAGAAAAGTAACAAAAGAGATTCGTCAGGGTCGTCAAGTCATCAGTACAGAAGAAGCGAACAGTACCAGTGGGATCATACCCCGCGTCAACTACACTGTCGAGTCCACAGAGTCCACAGAGCAGAAGTCGATTTCCCAGATGCACCGCGATAGCGATATAATTGAGGGTCACCTGCACGCTGAGGTAATGTGCGTGACTAACCCCAATCCGGTTAGCCGCGGCTGCCTCCAGTTGGCGCTGGCGATGGCTTCCCTTGGGATATTGATCAATCAATCCAATTGAGTTGAATTTATATTATCTTTTATTGTACATAAGCTATAACCACTGATGAGGGTGGTAAATATTTACAGACTTATTATGCTTGGAAATATCTGCTTCTTACTACATAGCTGCTACTAAAGCTGATCACGTCCCACCGTATCCATAGTAGATCCGAGACCGAAGAGCTCAGGGCAGACATGGAATTTTGGTGAGGTGTTATGGCTACGACCCTGTGGAACAGCTACATAGAGCACTATTCAACTAATATGATCAGTGGGAATTGAAAATACTCGTACCTGACTACAGAGTAGAGAATCCCAAAGAAAAAATGCCAGCCAGGTTGTGCTTTCCTTCTAGCAGGTTCGTCATAGCTCCACCGCCCACGTGATTATATGATGCGCAGGCGGGGACCCCAGAACGACTAAAGGACAACAGCGGCCAGCAACGCTGCTCTGCATTAACCGGTGCTCTTTTTGTCGATTTCCTTTGACCTCCCTCATCTGCAACTCCCCCCAGTTGTATGTATGCCTGACTTTAAGCTCTCCGCGTCCCTTGAGGGCCATGGCGATGATGTAAGTCCCAATCTCAGTCCCCTCCCCCCGCTGTCCACCTCGGTCACCGAAGGTACCCCCGACACAACATACTGACCACTACCCCTGACTTCAGGTTCGTGCCGTGGCCTTCCCAAACCCGAATGCAGTCTTCTCAGCTTCCCGTGATGCCACTGTCCGACTCTGGAAGCTTGTCGCATCCTCCCCTCCAACCTACGATTACACTATCACCACCCATGGCCAGGCGTTCATCAACACCTTAGCCTACCTCTCTCCCACAGCCCAATATCCCGAAGGCCTTGTCCTTTCTGGCGGCCAGGATACCATCATCGAGGCTCGACAGCCGGGGAAATCAGCAGATGACAATGCCGATGCAATGCTACTGGGCCATGCCCATAACATCTGCGCATTGGATGTATCTCCCGACTCTCGATGGGTTGTCAGTGGTAGCTGGGATTCCACTGCTCGGATTTGGAAAGTTGGTCAATGGGAGACCGATAGAATTCTTGATGGTCATGAAGGAAGTGTTTGGGCTGTGTTAGCCTACGACGAGAACACCATTATCACCGGTAAGATTGATACCTCACATCTAACCCGCACTCTATATGTCTTTGACCAAGAACTTTGACTCACATACTGTCTTCAGGATGCGCCGACAAAATGATCCGCATCTTCGATACCGCCGGCAATCTTCGAGGAAGCGTCAAGAACTCCGATGACGTCGTCAGGGCCCTTTGTAAGGTTCCAGCATCAAATCCAACAGGCGCACAGTTTGCCTCCGCTAGCAACGATGGAACTATCAGACTTTACACCCTGGATGGACGTTTGGTGGCTTCTCTGCATGGCCATGAGAGCTTTGTCTACTCGCTTGCCGCCTTGCCATCTGGAGAGCTGGTGAGCTCCGGCGAGGACCGCACTGTTAAAGTATGGAATGGAACTCAGTGCGTTCAAACCATTACTCACCCTGCGATCTCGGTCTGGAGCGTTGCTGCATGCGGTGACAATGGTGATATTGTCACTGGTGCTAGCGATCGTGTGACGCGTGTCTTCACTAGAAGCCCAGATCGAATCGCTTCCCCGGAAGCTGTCCAACAATTTGATCAAGCAGTCAAGGAGTCTTCAATTCCAGCCGAGCAGGTTGGAAAGATAAACAAAGAGCAACTACCCGGTCCAGAGTTCCTCCAGCAAAAGTCTGGAACGAAGGAAGGTCAAGTTCAGATGATTAACCAGCCAGATGGCAGTGTCACAGCCCACACCTGGTCATCCGCAACCCAGGAATGGATAGCGGTGGGTACTGTGGTTGAATCGGCGGGAAGTAGTGGGCGCAAGACAGAATATTTGGGGCACGATTACGATTATGTGTTCGATGTCGATATTGAGGACGGAAAGCCACCTCTCAAGCTCCCATATAATGTTTCCCAAAACCCATACGAAGCAGCCACCAAGTTCATCGGAGACAATGAGCTGCCTATATCATACCTCGATCAAGTTGCCAACTTCATCACGCAGAACACACAAGGAGCCGTCATCGGCCAGTCCCAGGAACCAACACCCGCAGGTGGAGATCCCTGGGGCTCAGAGCGACGATACCGACCCGGAGATGCTGCGTCAGAAGAAGCCCAGCAACCCGCTCCTGAACCACTCCCCAAGGTTCTCCCCCAAAAAACATATCTCTCAATTAAGACAGCCAACCTTAAGGTCATCATGAAAAAGCTCCAAGAAATCAACGACAAGCTTATTTCAGAGGGTGAAAAGGGCACTACATTAGTTCCCTCCGAGATCGACCAAGTCGTCGCTTTATGTGGCCAACTGGAATCCGGCCAGCAACTTGCGGACTCGCCTGTTCTCGAAGCCGGCGTTCCATTGGTTTTCAGGACCGCCACCTCATGGCCGGCTGCCAACAGACTTCCGGGGCTGGATCTCCTTCGCCTGCTGGCCGCTGCAGCACCCTTTGTCGCAACTACAGAGTATAACGGAGAGAATCTGGTATCCGGCCTGCTAGCCAGCGGTGCCTTTGATGCCCCATTGAACCCTAACAACGCCATGCTTGTCGTCCGCACATTTGCCAACCTATTCGAGACCGCCGCTGGTCAGGATCTAGCCATCAACACATTCGACTTGGTCGTGAGTAGTGTCAAAACCGCACTGGCTAATAGCGGCGAGTCGCCGAATCGCAACCTTACCATCGCCATCACAACCCTTTACATTAACTTTGCTGTCTACATAACCTCCGAGGGCAGAGAGCAGACCACTGAATCTGCGGAGAAGGCCCTGGTTCTCCTCGAGGAGTTGACTAAAATTATCGCCAACGAAAAGGATTCCGAAGCGGTCTACCGTGGACTCGTCGCCCTGGGCACTATACTCAAAGCTCAGGGAGCCGAGGTCAAGAGTGCCGCGAAGGAAGTTTACGAAGTCGACAGTGTTCTCTCTCGGGTCTCGGGATCAGGTGCTGGCAAGGAACCACGGGTGAAGGGTATTATTCAGGAAATGAGAGAGGCTCTCTAAGAAAATTCTTCTTTGAGAAACACATAGATAGATTCACACTATTACCTCTTAACGACGACCACGCAATGGACTCTACATTCTCATAGTTATCATTTTTCGCATGTCATTATCAATATAGGGTCGTAATGGGGCTACTCTTTGCCAGTTACGATCTGCACCCTCATCACAGGAACTCTGATACCCCCAAGAATTCCTTCCCACATAATAGGGTAGTCTCATATTTCACACGAGAGGTGATAGGATCCTTTCCCATCCCCTTCCTAAAACCTCGCATCAGCATTCACCCCAACCTCCATCACCTGATCAATACCAGGATACTTAGGCAAATCAAGCCCATATTTCTCCGCAATAGCCGGCGTCAAAAAGCGACCACCAATAAAATGTCTTCCAGAAAAGAACTTTACGCAAGGCTTAGGCGCAGAAAGACTAATCAAAGCAGCAGGCATGAATCCCGCCCCGGGGCCCTGCTCAGGCGGACCCGTCGCGATATCCCAAGAACTGGGGGCGTCAACGCTGAGCACGGGGACATTTGACGCTTCGATTTGTGCAATTATGCCTGGGAATGGATCACGGAGGGGGCCGCCGAATGAGAAGCCGAAGATTGCGTCGATTAGGAGGGATGTTTCTCCTAGTGCGGTTTTGAAGTTGGCGTCTGTTATGAATGGGATAGAGAGGTTTTCTAATTGAGTGCGTAGGCGGGTGTAGAGTTCGTTTTTGCCTTGTTTCGGGTAGTAGATTGAGGGATTGTAGCCGTATTGGGCTAGATGTCTTGCGGCTACGAGGCCATCGCCGCCTGTTTGTTGGTTGGGGGGTTAGCTTTGGGTGCTGGCTTTGCGATACCTTCAGTTAGGCGGATTGGGGGGCGGGAGCTTTACCATTGTTTCCTGGTCCGCAGACTACTAGGACATTCTTTCCTGCTGAAAGTGGGTGGATGCGCCAGACTTGTTTTGTTAGAATTGGACTCGATCGTTTGTACTTGGCGATATAGTGAGTGCTCGCTCACCTGCTTGCGACACGGACAGGCCGGCTAGTTCCATCAGTTGGTCGAGAGACCATCCGCCCATGTCCATGAGGTCTTTGTCCAGAGAGGCAGCATCCTTGGCGGAGATTGCCTAGTCATGAGTTAGATGGATTGTGTTCAGATGCTTCTTTTCAAGCATACCTTTAACGACATTGCGGCGATTTTGCTGTAACGACGAGCGGTGAGGAGAGAGAAGCGTTTGAAGAGGATTCGGTGGAACATATAATGTATGTTCCGCTCATTCAACTGTTTTGCTTATCCTTTTCAATACAATGCAGTTTGAGAGAAAGCAGCGTGTCTCGAACTTATTTAATTGAAAAGACAAGAAGCAGGTTGATGTATACCTCGTTGCATCATCCCCGCGGGCCCCGCTATTCCTAATTGGGAATTCGGAAAAACCCAGCTCCGAACCTCCTAAGATGGAACTCCGCAAAAGTTGGTCTTCAGTATTCCGGGAATTCAACGATTACCACCACAAACACCACAACCGCCGCCATGGTCCTTCGAATCCGGTTGGCACGCTTCGGCAACAAGCATCAGCCCTTCTACAACATTGTTGTTGCGCAAGCCCGGTGCGTCCGCTCCCACTTCCCTCCGATCCCGAATTGCGATCTGCCTCTCCTCCGACAGCATAGACAGCCTGAACTTCGCGCAAACCCCCGCTCCAAATGGGTTGGCTGGATGTGCAGATTCAATCGACAATTTCTGCTACAACAGTATGGAATTGAGCATGGCTAACCTGGCTACTATAGATCCGCCCGTGGCTCCAAGCCCCTCGAGGTCATCGGCACCTACAATCCCCTCCCGGCCGCTCGCACCGATGCATCGGACGCGGTCTCCGCGCCGCGGGCATACAAAGATATTACTCTCGACAAAGTACGAGCGAAGTACTGGCTCGGTGTGGGAGCGCAGGCCAGTGACCCTGTGTGGAAGTTGTTGAACCTGGTGAGTTGAGGCGATTCTACTAAATGGATTGGATGGGATGGGATGAATGGCCATAGTTGTGGTTGTCTCTTCTTCGGCCTTTCATCCTTTCCCCCCATTCTGAGAGACTGTTGCTAACGATTTCCCTAGGCTCGTCTGGTGGAAGAGAAGCCCAAGACCTACAACAAGGCATGAAATGATGTCGGAACCCTAGCCTAGCCACTTTGTCTCCCACGGGACTGGATTTGCATGACTGCATTGCTGTACAAAAGCGTGTGGCTTTTCATCCAGAATAAGCTGGCGGTGGAGGCGGCGTGTACTTTTTTCTTCTCTTCTTCGACTGGCATTTCGCGGCGTTTTGTGAACTCTTTGGGAAACCCTGGGCCTTCGGATCCCGTCTATCTAGCCCTATGTATATTATGTGACAGCCTCGAAATGAATCTGGCCTTGCAAAAGTCTATTCCAGAAAGTAACAGGGATGTGGTGGGGGGAGTGCTATACTTTTGTACTACCATACTCCGTATCTGTACTCCGTACACACATGGACGATAGGGCGCGTGGGGAAAAAGCAACGGCCTGCTCCGTATCGGTACAAGGTACAGTATACACTCGGAATACAGAGTACGAGTACGAGTACAGAGTACCCTACAGAGGATGGGCAGATGCTACTATGTAGGTAACTAATCTTCTCGTAGTGCAGTAGCTAGCAGCGGTCATAAACGCGTCACAACACAAATCGCGAATCAGGAAAGCACGGCCAAGCTCAGGGACGACTAGACCTACACAGCCATGCGCTACATCCACGGCCCAACCACACCAACTGGCGGCGTTGGATAAGCCCAAGCCAGTCGCGCAGGCGGTCCAATCCGAAGAGGAATCGGGATGACGAGTACAGTCATTGGTCCACCCTGGAGGATCGCCCGTCCTTTTGAGTTTGTAGATTCCATGGGCGCGCCAGCAGGGGCTTTTGTTGTGTGTTTGTATTGTAGGGGAGGACCCATGAGATGGACTACTAGTATTGAATATTGGGGCTGTTGATTGATTCTATGTCATAGACAAAGCGGTCAGCTGTCTTCTTTCCCCAGATCAACCCGGAATGTGCACGGTCACCCGAACGCCCTGATGTGTGCCCACCCTCGCGTTGCCCCCTTTGTTGGCTTGCGGCGCTGCGGGTTGCGGGCTCTTTGACGGGTTCACACGAGGTGGACGTGCAAGGAACCCAGGCCCTGGCCCTGTGCGGGTCAGTAAGCAGCAGCAGAGCATGCTCGTTCCATCCCGACTTTGAGGCGCCGATCGGGTCGAGGCCGAATCCAATCGATGGCGCTGATTGCCGCAGAGCCGAGGTGATGCCTTACCACCCCCCCCCTTGTTAATAGTACTACTAGTCGTCCCTACGCCCTGGTACCTCTGGCCTGCTGCATGTCCGTTGAAATGTCAGCTCCCGGCTGCCTGGGACGAGCTATGGCCGAGGCTTACTACACTGGTAGTAGGCTGCTCTGGTCCCCCTTTAGTGTGATATTTAGGGTGCTAGGCTTGCTAGTGGCTAAGGTACCGGGTTCGAGTGCATAAGGAGAGACAGAACTGCAGACTGCATTCTGCAGTCGGTGCAGTTATAGATACGAAGTATGTATATGATATGGTTCCCTAGAATAGGCTGTAGGCTTAGGCTGCTGCATGGTATGTCAAGTGTAGAGAATGTACTTCAAGCCTTGACCATGACTTACTATGGCTCTGACTAGGCAGAACAGACCGTTGTAACCCATCACACCAATTCTAGAATCTCCAGCATTCCACACTAGGGACACGCACTTTTCCCACGTTCTGCAAGCGGCCAGGTTCCCAGCTGGGAGAGTTGTAATTAAGTGACCGTGTATGGTAATTTTGGGGATGAGTACCCAACTCCAGTATGGATCCCTCCGCATCGACAGGGGTCTTGCCACCATGTATGGTACATGTACTCATGACCCCCCGTTTGAGGCGCGTCGTGAAGCAGATCCATGGATCTGGCACTGGCACCGGTGGACTCCTCGACCGTTCCGGACTCTTTTCTCTCTCTCCCTGGTCTCCCTGCTCTCTCTCTCTGGTCCCCTTGCCCCTTCCTTTTGCCCCCCCCTCCTCCTATCTCTCTC